>VZSR01000028.1:1682513-1769759 GCA_013398615.1 Brachypodius melanocephalos | reverse complement strand
TTTTTTTTGCGGATGAGGGCAGCGACACAAACTGTGTTTGCAATTAGTGCTGCAAAGGAATTGCAACTGGAGCCGAAGGCACGCTCCTGTGCCACACTGCAGCCACTAACATGACACTGCTCTGACAGGAGCACTTCTGCTCAGCTGGGGCAGTAGGAGAAGTTCTAAGTATAGAAGAAAACAAAAATTACTTCTTCCAGCTGAAGGCCCCTACATATAATGCATACATGCTCGTGCACTAGAAAGTTCTGCCTAATTCATTCCTGCATGCTTCTTGCTTTGGGCAGCTGAGTCCATCCCTCGTAAATGTTAAGAAGTTTGGAAAAAGAAAGATCTGTGTGAGGTTTAGACTGCAAAGTGCTGCCTGCAACCAGTGGGTTTCTCAGAAGCTGCTGTTTGCCAGCTTCTTTGGTAACTAGACCCCATATTCTTTGAAGCTATCATTACCAAAAAAAAGGAGAAAATCATCTCATGGCTAAGCCTCCCTCCCCTCACTCCTCCCACTCGGAAAAAACCACCATCCATTGTTTTCCTGTAATTGATCAAGCATAAACACTCAGCTCTACAGTTTTACCACTAATCACTCTACTTCTAAGACACGTGTTTGCAGCTATGCAAGGCACCAGCTGCTGTCATTCCAATGGATATTAATTTATATTGTCTCCCACTCCCGTCCTCCCTGCGAGGATGCACAAAGGGAGTGGGGTGGTGGCGGGGGCTATGGATGAAGACATCTGCTTGAAAGGCAGACAGTAGCCGCTCTGCTGAGACTGCACCTGGACTTTCACTGGAAAATCAGACACACTAGTTGCTTCCTAGCACTCCAGGCTTTGGTACTCACACAGGGGTTTGACTACAGTTATTTACTTACTTACCTTATTTCCAAGGGAAATGAAATGTCTGGACAGAGGGAGTGAGGCAGATTTCAGGAACAAAACAAAGCTGATTGAAATAAAATATCACAGAAATGTTGTGCAGCAGCAGGGGGGGAAAGGCGAGTGAAGAGGGGGAAAAGGAAAGCTGGAGCCTCTAATTTTGTCCCCTAAAAAGATTCTTTCACAATGGTTGGCTATGCTGAGCTCCTCCCTGGAGAGGCTAGCAAGTGTCCGGGCTCATGTGCAGGATGAATCTGCCATCTGCAGCCTTGGGAAGAAGAGGTGGAGGAGAAGAAAACTTGGTTGTCCTTCTGTTAAACCCCACAGATAGAGACAGAGCTCAACACTGGTGGGGCTTGGGCCAGTGACCCTGCAGCAGCACACAAATTTTGTGTCCCCCTCACCTGCCAGTCACCTCCCAATAGCTGAATTAAAAAGCCTAGCACACAAATTCACAAGCTCTCCCTCTCTGCGATGCGATGGTCTCAGCACTGCGCACAGTGGGCACCTGGGAGGCTCCCAAGCCACCAGAGTCTGGCACAGACCTTCCTGGGACTGCTGCAGGCTGCTTCTCCTTCATCCAGCCCTGCTGGGGAAGTCCTGTGCATAAGGACACATGGGGGGTAGTATGCCCTCATAGAACAGCCTGTTCTGCTGGAGCATTCAGATGCCATCTCCCTGATAAAACAAAGCTGAGGGCTTGATTGTAGGGGATATGAAAGATTTCTTTCTCCTAAGAGCAGGGCTGTTTCCCAATCATATTTGCTAATCAAATACCAATGTGACTGGGGTCACATTACACCATGGCTGTCAGCTCTAAGTGCATTCTGTATTTTTCATGTCCCATTCTGCTCTGCTATGTTGTGTTGCTGTTTCACCCCAAGAGGCAGCACCAGAAGACTTTTCCTTACCGTTTGCTTTGTGATTTTGCTTGGCAGCCACGATCAAGGCTTGGATCTGGTGCTGTCACATCCCATGCGACTGACCAAGGAAATGTTTACTATGCAAAGTAGTTGTTTAAGCAGTTGCTCTGTAGCATTTAATTACATGAGTAAAGAACTGAGGAACAGTAATGAGCTGTTCAGATGTGAGGTGCTGTTTGCCCACGTTTTCTGCAGCATTTTTTCAAAATAAACAGCTCTTCTCAAACTGGAGATGTATTTCACTCTTTTTAAGAAAGTTTTACTCTCATCTTGTGTTCACAGAGATATGAAAGTTTGGCATTCTTTTTTATAATGTCTGAGCTAGCAGGGTTTCTGAGACAAATCTAAAAATCCTTTCCTGTTATTACATTACATGCCTGAATTCCCACTGCTATATACCACAAGAAGTCATTTACCCTCTGTGAGGTGGTGTAAAATACTACTTCTGGTGCAGAATTCATATCTGGGCATGTTTTATTTTTGCCCAAGGTAAATGAGAATGTGGGTGCAGGTTGGAAAGGACAACTTTCTTCCCTGTTTTTTTTCATTAGCTTAAGCTAAACCTAGTGATTCTTCTGGCAATTGCCTCAGAGCCGGTAGTTATGGGAGGTTACACAAGCATCTCATTTTGCTTCGCAAAATTTTCTTTGTTCCCTGAGGTCATGGTTTCCCTCCTCTACTCTCTCTGCAGGTTTCCAGAGATCTCCCCTTCCCCAGGGGTGCGCTGGTTGCAGGGCACCAGCCACGTGAAATATTAGTGTTCCCTTTACATATACCCTCAAATAAGTCAAAATATTTTGGGAGAGAAAAGTTATTTTTAGTGTCCCTGTTCCTTTGCCACAGCCACTGCGAGGAGCACTGACCCCCGTGCCATTAGACAGTTCTGATTGACGAGTCTCACTAAAAGATATGACTCCTCAAAGATGATGCCAGGAAGTTATACATTTTAACAGACGCTCACCACCCCCTTCTTTTCTATAAACAGAGAAGACATCTCTAAGGGGCAGGCTGCAGATGGGATTGTTTGTCTCTCAGTGATACTCATACCCCAGGTTGAAGTTTCATGGGTAATTGTACCCCGTCCACTGGTAAGTCAATCCCTCTGATGTGGCATCCATTTAAGGGGCTGCTTTCTAGCTGCACTCTCAGGCAGAGACCTAAGGTCTTGTGGCAGATCAGAGAGGACCCGGATCTTGCAGTCTGATGTGCCCCAAAACTCTTCCGCTGGATTTCCCAGCCCATTACCCACACTTTCTGTCAAGGTTGTCCAGATTTTTAGGAGCTCCGAGCCAGATGATATTGGGATGATTTACTGAGGGTGTGAGATGACAAACAGACTGGCAAGCGTTTCCTTGTGGCCTTGGCCACTCAGACAGCTTGAAAAGCACTTGGGGACTGAGAGAGGCTATGAAGCATGCACAGCACAAACTTCCAGTGCTCCAGCCTTTTCCATCTATGTCTGCACAGAAATCCTCACAGAGCATACATACACTGAAGGGAGAAGCAGATTTTTTTATATATATTAAATAAACCCTTAGATGTAAGCTGGGACCAGAATCTCAGAGCTTGTCCACACATTGTTTTATATACTGCATCCATGCAATACAACTCTGTGTAGAAACCTGTATTTGAAACTACAGTTTCTCTTTTTTTTCATTGTTTACCCTGTTTTTTAGAGTACCAGTGATTTTTTGCGTTCAGCCAGTGCTCCCCACTACATGAGAGATAAGCAAGGGTCTCTCCCACTTGAAAGAGTTGTGTTGTGCTTGTAAAGATCTTGGAGAACTCTGGTCTCCAAGTGCCAAATCATCTCTTTCTTGCTCTCGCTTCCAAGCACTACAATTCTGTGGGCCAAATACAAGTTACTTTTACGCATAGTGCCCAAGGGAGAGTAAAAGTACAGCTCAGATCTTCAAGCCCTTTTCTATACATACATGGTGCCTTCCTGCTCTGGGGCTCTTCTGCAGGAGGGGCTTACATGGGTCAAACAATTGGGGCACCAAGGCTTTGGGGCCATGTGTCTTATGAAGGCACAGAACAGCTGTAAAACAGCTACAGCGAACACTTTATGCTGCCTCCATCCAGGACCATCAGTTAATCACAGGATCTGCAGCTGCCAACACCAGTGAGAACCATCCCTTGAAGTGCAGAGTCCCCAGGGTCTTTTGTGGCAGGGTGAAAGGGGGCAGCCTGACCTTGCAGAAGACAGGAAAATCCCCAAGTGCCCATGACTATGGCCAGATTATCCAAGTCCAAGTCCAGGAGAAATGGAACTGGAAAATTAACTGTTGTGGTACAATAATTACCCTCTCTGCCCTTCCAACACTCCTGTCTTCCAACTGCTGCATCTTAGCATCCCTCTACTTGCACCATGGCAAAAGGCATGACATGAGACTAAGAAGCCTCTTTCACTGGCTTATCCTAGATATGCAGATGAGTGAATGGCAGAAGTAGAGGGATGTGCTGCGATGCCTGGCACTGAGGAGCTTGGAGTGGACATGACCTTGCTGAAGCCAGGAGATGTGGGGAGGCAGGATCTGTCTCAGGAGGCTCCCACATTGCTTCCTAGACAGGGGTGAAAGGCTGCAGAAAAGACAAGTGGAGTGTTGGGAGAGGGCCAGGCACGGTCCTGCAGTGGGACCGCAGCCTGAACCTCTTCAGCCGTGTTAGCTTGCATGCTTGACCCCGGCTGATCAAAGCCTCAATAGGCCATTGCCCTCATCTTCCCGCCCTGTCACTGCCAGCGGGGGCACAAGTTATTTGTCTTTTGTGTGTGAGGACCTCCTCCTGGGGACCTCATCTTCCCTCTAATCAAATAATCAGATGTGTTTATTGTTGTGGAAATCATGCCCTCCCCTGAAATGCCTGACCAACAACAGTTTCCTGGCTTTGTCTGCAGGCCTGCAGCCTGGATCCCACCTCTCTCCTGGCGCGGCCTGGGGCTGTGTGGGGGCAGCCAGCCACTTGCTCAGCCAGTCCTGTGTGTGCTGTGTCTCTGAGACAGGGGACCTCTGAGAGGATCCCCCCAGACAAAACTAAAAACGCACCCACGCGAGGGTTACTCTCTCCATGACCAACCTCTGTCAGAGTGAAAATCAGCTCCATCCCAAGAGAAGGCTTGCGTTTGGAGCAGACGCTCTGTCACATCAGTAAGGAGAGAGGATGTTCACAACCATGGAGCTTCCCCTGCCTGTGTGGAAGCTGGCTGAGGAGACTGGAGGCTTTCCTTGCCAGCGCATGTGGCCATGGGGCACGACATGCCAGTCCATCCCGCTGTGTCCCCGAGAGTGAGGGAAGCAGCCAGGATCTGTTTGCTCACGGCCATCGCAGCCGCTGTGTGGGCCTGTGCGAGCCCGGCTGCACTGTGCCTGAGGGGCAGCAGCTCTGCCTGGGCCCGCGGCCCAACAGCGGCCGCTCTGCCCTCGCCCCTGGGCTGTGGGTGACACTGTGGGTGCTGCCCTTGCCCCTGGGCTGTGGGTGACCCGGGGGGTGCTGCCCTCGCCCCTGGGCTGTGGGTGACCCGGTGGGTGCTGCCCTCATTCCCTGGGCTGTGGGTGACCCTGTGGGTGCTGCCCTCGCCCCTGGGCTGTGGGTGACCCGGTGGGTGCAGAGCCAGGCCCAGCCGTCACCTCAGCAAGCCCTGTGCTGCCTCCTCGCCCACCTGCAGCTGCGGGGACACTGCTGGGACCTGCTGCCATACTCTCTCCTGTCACAGCCTCTCCTGCCTAGACAATGTACTTGATTTCTCTACTGACTCCCTTGCCCCCCAACACACGTTTCATAATGCGTATTTTTAAACTCTGATCCCATATCCTGTCAGGAAAAGAAATGTCCTGACTGCACAGCACCAGCCTGAATTTTTGGGTGTTTTTTTTTAGTTGAGATATTTTCCTGTGTTTACACTCTTACAGAGCAGAATTTATTAATTTGGGGATAAGGACAACTCAAAACATCTTGGCTTATGAAGGCTGACAGCAGAGGTAAAAGTAAAATGAGTCCATGCCCTGCTTAATAAGCTGCCAGTGCTGACACCAAGTGCCAGGGCAGTTCCATAGGGCCTGGGACCCCAGCACGCAGCTCCTGGAACCCCACTGCCCTCCCCTGCACACAGACCTGGCAGGAGGCTGCATGTTTGTCTGCCTGCCGCTGAATCACTGTCTCTGGAGCCCGCCTGCCTTGTACAGGCACCCACTCAATGTGCCTGTCTGTGCTTGGCAGCTGTTGGGCCTATTTTATATTTGCACCCTGACTGGTGTTCTGGCTTGTGAGCTGAGGCTCCTGCTATAGGACGTGTGGGAGAAGGGCAAGGAAGGAGCAGAGCGAACTAATTGGAAATGTGCGTTTTTTAAATAAATAAAGAATTTGTTAAAAATAAAAAGGCTTAGCAAATTAAAGCAGACAAGCAGGTTACTTGGCAGCTAGAGGGTAAACCTGAACATCCTGGGCACACAAAGCATCAAAGCATTCCCCAATACAGAGAGCCCCGAGAGCTGCCCTCTGGGCTCTGTACCCATATCCACTCCAGCGAGGCAGTTTGCAAATTGTGTTTTCATCCCTGCTCCTGAGAGCACACTGACAGCAGGGTGTGCCCAGGCCAGTGTTGCCCCCAGGCTCTCTCGAATGGGGCTGCTGATGGGGTAATTGTTGGCACTCTACACCTAAAGCACAAATCCAGCTGGACTCAACCTCATTTTAGTCGGTAAAAGAACAAGTGCCTTTTGTTCAGCATAAACATCCAAGAGGAGACATAACCAAACAGCCAAAACAAAAGCTACACTTCTTGAAACACTGCCCCAAACAACTATCCGTGGGCCAAGGGTTCCTATTGTTTTCCCAGAGTCTGCAGGGCCAGGGAGGACCTGAAACTCAGCTGGCAGACAGGCTCTTCTCATCTCTGAGGCATAATGAGGGAGCATTAGCCAAATGTCACCGCTGCTGGCCAAACCCATGACTTATACAAACCATGTTACAGGGTGACTTGAATCATTTGCTGGCATCCCTGACAGGCCCCTGCCAGCGGGACAAAAAAGTCCTACAGAAAAGCCACTGTGATGAGAGTTGGGGCTGTGACAGTGAGCACCCTGACCACGCTTTGGGACCTGCTGGTTGCACCCTCTCACAGGAATCCTTGGGAGCAGCTGTCCTGAGGAAGCCCAAATATGTGGGAACCTCAGTGTGCCCTGCATAACTGAGCCCATGACTTCACTGCTTCCTGGGCACCCCTATCCCAGACCATCGAGGTGAGTGATGTGTGTGTTACCTCCAATCTGCAAGGGGTCCCAGGGCTCCCTGCTGTCTTCATGTGTCATCCCAGGAAGGGGAAAATCCATGAAGCCTTAAGATTTCCCATCTTTTCCTAATGTTAACACAGAAGAAAATCCACAGGAGAGACTCAAGAAATAAAACTTGGTGAATGCTGCCTCTGCTCTCAGGAAATTTGGCCAGAAGTAAACGTGCAGAGGAATGTAACTGCTGCAGAAGACGGTGCTTGACTTTTCAAATCCAAGCCCCTAATACACCGTGCTTTGGCTGTGATTTTGCATTCTTCCTTTCTTTCCTTTTCCTTTTCTATTTTGTAGCAACAGCAGTCTAACCACTCACCAACCCATCCTCACCCCCAGCCTGGTTCCCCTCACCGCTCCATCCACTCTGTTGTGCCATCAAAGCAATTTGAGGAACTGAGCTGGGAAATGATCCATGTCAAAAACAGCCCAACAAAGAAAAAACAAATCAGTCTTTTTTTCAATAGCAGCTCAGTTTCCATTGTCCTTTCACAGCTATGAAAATCCCTACAATTGGGGAAGGAGAAAGGACATGGGGATGGGGTGGGACCAAGTGCTAGGAGGGAGGTATGGGGCAGAAGGGGGAGCCTGGTGGCATGACTGCCTTAAATGTCCATTAGACTGAGGCCTTACTGTCCTCTTGCTACATATAAAGAAAAATGACTGGCCTGAAGGGCTTATTTTCAACAGAGGGGAGAGAGGAACAAAGAAGAAGGGAAGGAAAGACGTTCTCCACGGTGAAGAGAATGTGAGCATGTGCCTCTGTGAAGAGACAAGAAACACCCTCCTTAAAACCTAACACTTCACTAACTGAATTAGTTGTGATTAATTTGGCGAAATGTGAATACAGAGCTGGAAACTGAGCATGCTTAGAGTGCCTCTGATTTCCTCTGCTTGCCGAATTAACCCACAGACTGTCAGGCAGCTTCAGTCTCAAGAGCAGCCCCACGACATGCTCTAACTTAAACCCTGGCTTCAATCTCCCTGGAGGTGCCACCCGCCCTCCCCATCCTGCTGCTGCAGCACGGCCCCGGTGCCCACCCAGGAGTCCCCAGCCACAGCAGCAGCCTTGCCAATCCTTTCCACAGCTGGGGCAGGCGCTGCCCTGCAAACCCAGCCCACCTCTGCAAATTGTCACTTACAGGGACGCGGGCACTGGAGCGACACGCAGCAGGTGGAAATGCTGCTCTGAGATCTTCCTCCTCCTTTTGCTTGCAGGGCTCAGGGGTTCTGCACATCCATCCACTCATGAACCAGGTGATCACCATTGATACTGCTTTCCTCACATGCATACATTGCTGTTAATACTGACTCCTTCAGGGAGAGGCTAGAAATAAGCAGTTAAAGTAAACTTGCTTTTAGATCAAAAGCACCAATACCTAAGTGTGTGTGTGTGTGTGTGTGTGTCTATACATATATATATGCCTATTTATACCTAGGACGAAGGGAGGGGTGGTTTATTAATTTTTACTTACTTATAAACGAATTTCTTCATATTTGCTCTATTCATTCCTGGAAAAAATGTGGCAAATGAAACTTCTTAACATTATAGCTTAGCGGTTTGAAAATCTAGGCTGCAATTTTTAAGTTTTGGGGTTTTTTTTCCCTTTGTACTCTGGATTGAAGGATCTTATATATGAAAACTCCAGTTTAACAGAGCCCAGAGACTAAATCAGATTGTGTAGGTAAGGTTTTGGCAGAGAAGCAGACACTTCTTCCTAGTCAGTACCAAGAATTCAGAGAAGAATGGGGTAGGTTTTAATGTAAGTTTACTTTTCTTGCCATGAATTTTAATGACAGTTTTCACGACTGCTTCTGCAATTCGTAAGAGAAAATTAAAAACCTACACCTTGAAACTTATATGACAAAGCTGCTAACATCTCGCAGCTTCTGGCATTATCTTGGAGATCCCTTCAGTCCTTTTTCTATGCCACATTGTTTTCCACACAAATGTATTTTAAATATAAAACATTGAATGTTCATTGCTTCTTTATATCATTTTTATTCATTATCTGCTGGAGGCAAAGGGCAAAGTTTTATATAGAAGCCTTACTGAATGTCTCATTTTGCTATTTTACTCTACTGTACATATTTCCCAATAAATTATTTCTTTCAGATGCAGATACACTTCTGGAAAAGTGAAGCAGGGCTGTTTCCTCTGCACAGAGGTTTCCTTTTACCATGAGCACAGCCAACTCATCTGGCTTGGGTTAGTGTGTCAGGCGTTTTTTGGGAACAGTTTGAGAATTAATTCTGCTTTAAAGACTAAAATCACCTTTTTGGCCCTTGAAACTGGTTCAGGATTTTTGTACCAGGACAGCAATAAAACAGCTTTTGCACACGTCAAAGGTTTATTCTAGACAAGCAAAAAGGCAGATGAAATCTGTGTCTGTCTTACAATCTATACCCACAAGGCACAGAGTCAGAAATGACTCGTCCCTCTCTGTATTGAGGGCACAGACCCACCTCATACCAGGTGGGCTGGTCCTGGGGGCCACCTACTTTGACTCTTTCAGGTGCCAGCAAAATTATTGGTGTTGGTTAGCTATGCTCAACAGATGGCACGTGAGGCTTCTCAGCAGGGAAGGCGAAAGTTGTATTGAAGGTCAGTGGCTTTGGGGACATCAGCAATCAGAGGGAACCGCTGGATCAAAGAGGCAGTTAGGAAAGGAGACTGCAATGGTGGTGGTAGGGAATGGTGAAGGGAAGTGTGCGTGGAACAGGCTGTGAGATCTGGGTGCCAGCATGTGATCTAGGGAGGGAGCTGTGATGGGTGTTTCTCTCCCCATACTGGCTGATGGGTTTTCCTCACAATTCCTACTTGCCCTTTTGCTTTCTTGCCTTGGCACACACAGCTTTGTGCTGCTTTGTCACTGGTCTTGACTCTGGACACAGTGGAGGGATGTCACCAGTCCTGGGATGCAAAATGGAAACTGGGGAGCATTAGTTAGCATTAGCACAAAGTTCCACCTTCCTTGTTGGTTTGTGAACTTCACACACTGGAAACAATCCCCTCTCCTTCCCACCTATTTTCTGTTCAGGTCTGACACCTCTGGCCCCCTTTTCCGAGCTATTTTAATTTCTCATCCCCTTTCCTTTGCTCCAGTTGACTCTCCTTATCATTTCCCACTCTACACCCCTTCATCTCTCCTTACCCATTCCCAGAGCAATCCTATCTCTCTGGTTGCCTGTGTCAGATCATTCCCATCCAGCCCACTGAGAAAATCATCAGCCAAGATGGCCCCCCCGGAGCAGATCCCGCACTTGGGAATTAGTCTTGTTTCCATCCTTTCCTAAGGCGTGCCTCAGCACCTCCATACCTTCTCTGTAGGGATGAGCACACCAAGCAAAGGGAGTCAGTACCCTCCACAGGAGACCTCCAGAGCCTTTGAGCCAGAATCCTCTGGGACATACGAGAAGCCTTGAATGCCTTCTGGGAGGCTGCAGGAGCTGCTCAGCTCCACTTCAGTTTTGATAATGGCATTTTGCTCCCTGAGAGCCTCCCAAGCAGCACAGCTGCCACGCTCCTCACGCCTGACAGGCTGCGATGCTCGGGTAGAGCACATTGCAGCAGGTCACTGCACCGCTGCTGGGGCAGCGCAGCTCCGAGACCTCCGTGCGGAAAGGCACTGCATCCCGCTCTGCTTACAGCAGGATACGGCTCTCAGGAGGGCACAGTCATTAAAATTAATTAACAGTCAAATGGCTCCACATACTTCTTTACACAGACAGAGCAGTGACTGCAAAATAGATTTTAACTTGAGCCCAGGTCCCAGGGAAGTGAGTGCTGCTGCGAGGAAACCGCAGGAGACCGCCAAGGCAGAAGGGTCACTATCTCAAACTGTGGTCATCAAGTTTCCAGCTCTAAACACACTCCTACTTTGTCTTTTGCTACTCTTTGTACAGCTCCAGCAGGAGAAACTGAGGTATCATTTTTATCTGTACAGTTTTCAGCTGTGAGTACAGGTTATGACCTGACTGATTCTAAAATTGGCATCTATGTGGTTTATAATTTAATACATGCTAAAATTGACTGACAGTTGTCCATGAGCTGTCTTGGCTGTAAACACCAAGACGTGCATTCAAAATGTATAAAATGCAAAAATTCAAAGTTCAAAATTCAAAAATAAACATGTATTTTTATTGACCCATTCCTGCCATTTCTGTTACACTTTGTGCTGTAAACCTGCACCCTTCTGTCTCTTTTGTTCTTTTATTCTTTCCTTTTCCTTTGTAGTAACCCATCATTTCCATCTTAGGCTTCATTATTCCTTCTCCCTGAACTAATCCCTTTTCACTGAAGTATCTATTTTGAATATTACTCCACCTAACATAACACTGGTGCCTGAATCTCACTGCAACCCACAGCCTGATCCTACAAAGATGGTTGTGCATCATGTGTGAAAATAAGAGTTACCAGCTTCGGTTAAATGGCCAACGTACCTCATGTGAAGAGCCTGTGCAGAACTTTCAAGGCATCCTCAATCTCTGGCAAGGGTCTCCATCCACTCAGCTGATTGGACCTGGCAGCTGCTACAGGCTGCAGAACACCTTGGCTGGTACCAACAGCAAGAGAAGAGCTCCAGGTTGAGATGAAACTGCCTGGGGAACTTCAGCAATGAACACGCAGCTGCCTAAGCTGAAATTCTCTGAGCTGCCAAGGGCCTTCTTTCTTGCTCCTCCTTTCAATCCTGGGGTATGGAATCAGGATTCAGGTGATACAACTGAAGACAATGCAGATTTGAGATGGAATCAAGTTAAGTCTTGGGATGCACTTTTTTTTTTTTTTCCCTACAAAGCAGCACACGGCTGCTGTGGTTTTGTTTCTTTGTTGAAAAAGTCATCTTACCAATTCTGATTCAGCTTGATCATGTATCATCCTCTAATATCAAATCACGTCCACGGCTGAGGATGACTTTGTAGACACAAAGAAGGGAAAGACTCTACATACAAGTACATAATCATACATATAGTCTTAAAGCCTTTATTTTAATGCAAAATAAACCAGGTAAAATTTATATAGCCATATGTAACAAAAGATCAAAATCTTTGACGTGGTACTAGAAAAAACCTGTCAAATTACATGTTGAATTTCTCCCCCAAAACAATCACACATGATTTTTAAGTCAGTGTCACTTAAACACACAGGTATTGTCAGGATCACAAGTACCTCTCTCTCCCTCACAGTAACAGAATAGTGTCTTACAAAGCCTTCTTTCCTATGCAGAAATAGTGAATAGCACTTTTGATTTTGAATGTAAGGCTTAAGGACTCTGCAGGACAACTGTGACGGGGAGCACAGGTCTTTTGAGGCCTTCTGAAAGTGCAAAGCAGCCCCTGCTCAGAGCAGAGTGTCAGGATGTGGCCCTGGCAGAGCAGTCGCTAGGATTCACTCACAGCACTAACTCTCTGATAAACAAATCTGTGATGGCTGGGAGGAAGAGGTAGCACAATTCATCTGTAAAAAAATTAGGCAGCATGTGAAGCTATTTCTAGATCAGGAAGCTGGAGTGAATTGGGATTCAGGACTGTGTGCACTTTTTCAAGGCAAGAGCCTTTTTTCTTCTTCTTTTCTATGCTTAGTTTACCCCACAAAGGGCAGTTGATATTTCTTTACGCATTTGAGGGGTGCCTAGAGACTTCTGCATCATCATATATCACAGTGGTAACGTCGGCTCACGGGCCAAGATCATGGCTCACTAGTGGGTGGTCACTCAGAAAATCCACAGGCTCTTTTTCTATCTCTTAATCTTTCAACTGCTGGGCCTGGCTGGCCCCGTGCCAGAGCCAGAAATGCAGGCTGCACGCCACCAGCTCAGGAAACCAAAGCTTCAGCTTCACGTGAGCGCGAGCCTCTCTCGCTCAGTCTCGATGCCTCTGTTCACACACACACACACACACTCAGGGCTGCTCCCGGGGCAAACCCAACTCTCCCTTCACACCCACCACGTCAGGAACTCCACTGCTGGACTGACACACTTTGGATGAGGGAGTGCGAGGCAATTACGTGTCAAGAGCATTTCAGACTCATAATTTTCCCAAACATATGGACATATGGGAAAAGAACAACTTGTTACTTAACGGCTCTTTTGGATTTTGCAAGTGTGTATTTTCAACCGTCAGTTGTAGCACCTCGTGAATTCTGCACGGTACATATTTTTCCACAATATGGTGCTAAAATCATACATTTTATACTGCAGAAAAGCTGACTATATATGCTGTAGTTACACATCATACTTTTGAAAATACTGTACCTCTACCAGATATTAAGTCAGGAAATGGCAATTTTCTCCCAGAACAATGGCACCAGAGATTGATGAGATCCTTTGTAATACTTTTTGGTCTTGCTCCCCCAGCTAGGTCACACTATTCTTCCTCCTTAGCTCCTTACATGTAGGATGCATCCATATATTATACTTATGGCACCTTTTTTTTCGACTGGAAGAAGCTCTCTACTGATTTCTGCTTACTGAGCAGAAGCATCATTTAATAACCCGTTGGGTAAGGCAAGATTAACAGCTCAGAAGGTGTTTGTTTGATCTGTCTGCCTCAACTGAGTGGAGCCGATGCAGTCAAGGGGAGCGCTTAAGGAAAGATTCAGGTTACAAGGAGACATTGGGCAGGTCCCTCAAAGGCTATAAATAACCTAGAAGCTGTTTCCATCCAGATTTTATTTGGCCCTGGCTCATGAAATATTGTAAATAAGTTCTGTTCACTGTGCTGTGATGCCATTTGAAGGGTTAGTTGAGAGTGATTTACAAAGGCAGTAGCTTATATTCAGAGCTGTTCTTAATTGTGGCCTGGCTTGATAAAGCCACTGTCACAAACATTAGTTTCTTTACAGCTGGATCAAATGTATCAGGGGTTATATTTCAAGGAGGGAAAGGAAAGTATTTTAATTTGTTTTCGCTTCACTTTCAACAGGCCTTTATAACACCAGCGGCTATCCTGTGGCTGCCAAGTCCTGGCTGAGTATCCTACAGCATCTAAACTGTTCTGAGAGAAGTACAAGGCTGTGCAGAGCACGTACATGACAGGCACAGTTTCCTTGGGGAACGCGCCTTATTTATGGAGGGTACTGAGAGACATCCAGCTTCACACCCGACACTCCCTCCAGAGGTTTTTCCCTCCTACATTACTAGGGAAGAGGGCAGAAAGAAATGGAACAAGAACCAAACACCCTTGCTTCATAATAAGTTACATTCCTCTTCCTCTCTCCCTCCCACCAATGCTTCCTCCTGACTGGATTTAGAGCTGTGCCTGCCCCTGCCCCAGGGAGTCCAGCCCTCTATCTGAATCATGGAGGAGCTCCCCCACCATGGAAAGCTGTCTCCTCTCCCCTGCTTCCCAGCCTACCGGTGGGTGGAGGCTGGTGGGAATGCAAGCACTAGAGCCTGCCAGCCACTCAGGCAGCTGCAAGTGCTCCCTGTGCCTGAGGGTTACGCCAGGCTCTAACCAGCACCATCAGCAGAGAAGAAAGTAAGCTGGGATTAAATGCTGCTTCTTATCAGGGCCATTACTGGCTGGCAGGACAGCACTCCTAGCAGGACAAACCTTCTTGGTGGTATTTCACCTGGGAAGTGATCTATGTGATTTAATATGTTGCATACGAAAGGTGTCAAAATGACATCAAAGAAATGCTTAATCCTTGGCCAGGTCACAGTCTTTTCCTGATGAGGAGAGGAGGCCTAATGGTTTAGTGACACTCCCAAAAGGCAGAAGTCAAGGAATTAAGGACACTTGGAAATAATATATTTCTAGGTTGCAATACTGCATGGTTTCCTTGTGACAAAATCCTTGAGACAGATCTCTAAGCACTCAGAGCCCTCTTGCGTCAGGTTGTGCAGGTCCCTGTGGCTGGGGACACACATTCCTGGCTGCAGAGCAAACCCAGGCTGTTTGGGGCAAAGAACTGGGCATGTACCCCACCACCCTGTCCCCCCACCCACAGCTCTGCTGTGCTGCTGACACCCCCTCCCCACCCACACCTTCTCTCTTCCTATGCACTGCTGCAAAGAACTTGCTACAAACAGCCATTCTCACATCTTCCTCCTGGGCCCCAGGGTCTTGAAGCCCTTCCTGTTACTTTCCTTGTCTTTTCCCTCACCCCTTGCTGTAAAAAGCCCCTTTCCCCACTGACCTGACGGCCTCTGGTTGCAGGAACTCGAGTAGTTTGGCACTTGGCACGGCGGTGCTGCCTGAGGCTGAGCTGCCCTGGTGGGCTGAGGGTGCCCCCATGAACAGCCCCCTTCTGGCAGCGCTGGGCTGGGCTGGCCAGGCACGCTGCTGGCAGGCACTTGGCTCCAACACCACCTGGAGCGGGCCAGGAACGGGCTGCCCTGATGGAGCCAAGGCAGCACATGACACTGTAACTCAATATGAATTATGGAGTCCATGCCCACAGTCACCTCCTTGGTCACTTCCTTATAGGCCAGCTTCACTGAAACCCCTCAAGCGAGACTTTCTAACAGCAGCTGAGGATCTGGCCTGCAGTGTTTACACTTAAAGACTGCACACTGTGTATCTAACCAACACTCACACTCACACACTGCCCCCCTACAGAAATGGTTCTCAGGTGGCTGCCTGTCCTCTGTGAGCCCGGGATAAGGCTTTCTGCCCAACTCCAACTGCAGCAGGTGCAGTGAGAGAAGACTCTTGATACACAGACTGCAAAAAATGAAGGCTACAAGATAAATGCTACCACCACCAAAAGGCAGAGGAAGACAGAGGCCAGAGCACAAATGTGGAACTGCAGCATCCTTAAAGCAGAGCTGTTGGTCAGGACGTGCCTGGAACGTGGCCACTATCTCTGTGGCAGTCCCTTGTCATGATCACACACTAGATACACAAGATGCCCAGCTCTGCAAGAAGTCCATACTGCATGCTGTGTTCTCACTTAAAAGGCTCTACAACAGCACTCTGAAGCAAACTCTGGTGACTTTGCTGCCCTTTCACAGACAGCTGTGTAGTGTAAAGGTGTAACTGGATTCAGTAAATAGCCCTGAGGTGTATTAAGTGTTGTGTTTCATTTCCAGCAGCCACTTTCTATTTTTAAAAGGAATTAAAAAACACTCAACTGTCTGGTACCTCACATACTCCAAACATCCATCGTACCTCACGTGGCTTTAGTTTGCCTGTTCGAAAGCACCTACGCTGAGCCCAGCTCAGTAAGAACGACTCCAGGTCTCGTGTGCCATTCTTACAGGCAGCTACGCTTGGGAACAACTCTACAAGGATGATGGGGCTGTGCCACAAGTCCAGTGCCTGGCTATACAGCTGCAGTCATGGGGTTCTTCTGCCTGGGATCCTGTTGCCTGTACTGGTACTGGTCTGGGCTGGTCCCACGGTGCCGGATAATTTCACTGTAGGCTGGTGCTCGGTGGGGCTGCGGAGGGGAAGGCGGCACGTCCTGCCGGAGGGGTCCTTTGTGCTGGTTTGGGATGGGCTGGGCTGGGAAATACTGCGGGTACCTCAGTTCTGCCACTCTTGTGTCCGGTGCACGGATGTAGTTCCCCTTGGATGGGTGGATAACAGGCTGTCCTCCGTGGTAGTAGGGAAGATCTCTCTCTTTGTACGTTACTCGTGGCCCTGTTAAATATTCCAGTGGCTCTGCGGGTCCACGCCTGAGGAGGAAAAAACATAATAAAGCACATAAAACCACAGTCTACTAGCCCAGTGATACATTATTGTACATACAATCTATGTTTACTTTGGGAGAGGAAATGCCACCTCAAGCATGACAAGCCCTGATGAATGGAAAGCACTTCTGAAGGATAACAAGCTTCCCACCTGCATGCTACAAAAGCCTGTAACATCCAGGACGCTGGAGGAAGGGTCCAGCACACATCACAGCCCTTTCACAATGGGGGAGCACTGGAGCCCTTCAGCTCCAAAGTCAGTCTCCTGTAATCCATTTGCCATAATGGAAACAAAGCTCCTTTAAACAATGCCTGTTTGACCGAATCTTATCTAGCCTGAGGATAAACAGATGAGTTGGGTCTGTGAGTCTGCAAATCCCATAAGCTTCACATGCACAAATATTCACGTTTTCCAGGCTATTTCCCACTATTCTCTCCTAATATGTCAGCCTGTAAAACTTTCCAAACACCATAGTTGGAAAAACTGGGGAAGAAACACTAGGGATGTCAGGATACAATACCTGTGTTTAACGGGCAAGTTGCCAATGAGGTTTCAAAAAATTTGTGATCTAAAAGGCCTGATATTACAAGGGCCCTGTAACTTCTCTGCATCAGTATGGATCTCACAAGCCCTAGTTCACGTGAAAAGCAACATGTGAATGTGTCATCCCCAAGGATGTGTCACGGAACCCTCTCTGTAGCCTTCTGCATCTTAATTTCATGATTTGCGCTAATGAAGCACTGATATTTTTTTCTTACTACAACTTAACTTGTGATACTTTTGAAACGGCAAAAATAATTGTCCTCACAGACATGTCACCAGAGCATCCCCAAAAGTTCAATTTAATTAGGAGTTTTTGCCAGTCTGACTGCAAATGTCTTTGCACTTTGGACAAAACCTCTCATTGACTGCACAGGAAGCTTCTCTGCAAATGAGAGCAGCTTAGGTAAGAAGACAGAGTTTTGACCCGAAACAGGGGCTGGAAGTATAAATCAATTACACCTGCTCTGTGTCTTTGGGACTGAACTCATCAACTGTTTAAATATTCTTTGCACAGATTATGAAAAAGTCATCATTCTGGTACAGCAGATCAGGTGTTCAAAATTTGTCAATGACTCTCTTGTTCACACAGAGACTTTACAAGCATGCTCTCTCTTTCTTAACCTGGGCTCCCAGACTCCGCTGGAACTTGTTTAACATGTAGTAAAACAAAACATGTGGTTTTCTGCTGCACTCGTTTAAGCCCATGGGGTAAATCACGGACACAGGCAATGAACAAACATTATCTGCCTTGAAATGAACCTACAATTCTCCTCCTGGAATAACTTAGTGCAAATGTTTCCTGTTTAAAATGGAAAGAGCAAAAGGAAGCATTCCAGGCCTTGGACTTTTAGGACCCTGTGCTCCCCAGAGACTTTCTGCTTTAAAAACAGAACATTATAAAAGACAGGCACTCCCAGCTTCGCCCCCCACCTCCTGGTGAGACAGTCCAGACAGAGTGCTGAAGGGCCTGAAGCCACCCTCTGAGATACCAAACCACTCTTAACCATTCGTACCGAGACAATTACTGTCGCTGCTCACACACCTACGCCTTGCAACAAAGCCTGATCTCCAGAGCAGGCCAAAGAGCTGCTCCACATAATTCTGCATGAAGGCTTGTTCACTAGTCAGTCCCATCACACTCAGCTTTAATGCCTCTGCGCACAAAAATGTACTTCCAACCATAAAAGGCTCTGCAGTGGTAGGAACTGCTTTGTGTCAAGCAGCACACCAACAGGAACAAATGTCAAACCTACACCCATCGCCTTATTTAATATAAGGATCATGCTCAAAATCCTGTTCATTGGTTTTGTAAGCCGTTCTCGTCGGCAGCTATAATCAGTGAAATTCTTGTGGATCACATTAAAAAAGGACTGAGCTTGGAATCTGATCCAGAATTCACTGAAAAGCCGATGGTAGCTTTTGGACAGAGCTCTAACTGCAAATTGAATTACTCTAAAAAAAACAAATTCAAGATGAATTGGTACCAAAATGATGCCTGAGAATAGGACTGAGCCATCAGCATGACATACTGAGCCTTCAGTACACAACTCATGCTTCAACTGACACCAGAGGTCTGCAAGGTGCAGGAAAAAACAGGGCTGTGCTTTGCCATCCAGCCAAAAGAGCTGCTTCCAGGAAAGCTCAGCCAGTCCAGTTTTAGGAATCAGGGTTATACTGCTGCCACAGAAGCTGTGACTGTGCAGAGAGTTGTGCACTCAGGCTGTTCTGGCCCAGGACTGTGCAGTGAAGACGAGCCTGAGCAATCAAAGTGTGCCAGACCTGAGAAACGGCCCCAAGCTGCCTGAGGTAACGCCATCAGATCTCCATTGCTGTTACCTCCTAGCAAACTAAATCCACCATCACTTACAGCTTAACACCATCTGCGGTTGTGTAGACAAACTGCAGAAGAACATGTGGGAAGAGCCTTAAAAGATAAAACCCCAAGTTGTTCACGGTCAGCGCCAGTGACCGTGGTGCTGTCTCTGGGGGTGAAACACCCATAGGTGGTGTAATTCTTGAGCGTCTTGCCCAGAGTCATGCCTTAGCAGCTGGGAGGACAGGTTGTACACTGAGATCTGACAAGAATCCACTTCACACAAAGCTTTTAGGAAAGCCTCAGGAAGACAGAAGGTATGTGAATTATTTTAGGAGCCTTGGGGATGATACAAGCAGTGATCTAGCCAACGATTAGCGGAAATTTTGCCGGAGTAAAACCTTGGGAAACACTGGTAACTGTCCGAAAGGCTGACTCTGGGCAGCATGACTAAGAGAAATTTCACACAAGATTTCCTCATGGCTGCTCCATACTCTCCAGCTCACTTCCCCGAGGGATCCCAGTGGATGTTACACTTGCACATACACAAGCTATAATGATGCTTTTTTCCCCTTTTATGACCAGCACAGCATGTTGAAGCCAAGTTATGTCCTGAGGATTCATTCTTCCCCACCCACGACACATGCCTAGTGAAGTCCATTCTCAGGGAGCTGCTCACAGTGCAACCAACAGAGTCTCCATGAACCTCTATCTCATCAGTCTTAAAAAACAGGAAAAAACTGCTCTTCCCTTCTCAAGGGTGACAAATTAACAATCAGAAAGTTAATCTTTTTAAAGCAGAAGAAACAATTGCAAACATCAAGCTCTGGCTGCAGAAATGGTGTCACCATTAGCAGTAAGTCTGGGACACTGAGGGCAGTTCCTCTGAACCAACAGCGCCCACGGTGTTAAAGTACATGCTGTTGTTTATCCTTAAAGAAATTGCCAAAACAAACCAAACCAAACCAAACCAAACACTTTCTACTCGGCAGTCCCTTGTAGATGCTGTGCTTGTTTCTGCAAGAACGAAAACAGCTCCTACCTTTTCCCTCGGCAGACACTGCCACCTCCGAGGAGGTCCTAATGAAATTCTTCTCCTCTCTCTCACTGTTTTTGTTGGCTTCTGATGAGTTCAGAGTTCACAGGGCCGTATCACACCTCCCAAGTGACCCATGGTGTGGGGGTCAAACCAATAACCTCAAGTGGAAAATCAGTGACCCAGGGGAGTGATCAAAAATCCACAAATTGGGTCAAGCAGGTCCAGCCACTCAAAAGGACCAGGCCAGGAGCGTGCCCTCTGAGAGGACATGCTGAGTAGGAGCTGCTCTGACCCTCAGCTGTTTTCCAGATTTTTGGCCAGTTGTTTGACCTGGGGATACAGTGCAATTAATGGCAGGCAGAAGGCAGGGAAGCTGACACAACATCCTGGGAAGGAACTGATCTGAGAGCTCAAAAACTGGTTTTGCTGATAGTTGAGCTCTGCTGGGTCCCACTGGAAAGCCCATTATGGATGTGGGTCTAACTAAAAGCAGAGGCTGCTGGCTGCAGGAAGCAACTGAATGAAGGGAGAAAGAAGCACTGGGTTCCACAAAAGAGTGAAACTGGTGGGGCAGTGTGAAACACTCCTCAAAACTGTCCAAAGTGCCCCTTAAAATGTCTGCTTTATTTTGGGGAAGCAAAGTCTTGTTTTCCTTTCCCTGCAGAGAAATTACAGATCACACACACAGGCGGTTGTGAACGTGTTTCACTTCATATGCTGGTTTGCAGCTCTACCAGTTTATCTTTTAAAATGATTCACTAGTTAACAACTGTCATCCGTTTGGAGCACTAAGAGCACAAAATAGCCTTGTCCAAGTAAAGCAGGTAACTCATGACTGGTATTCAATTAACATGTTGTTATTTTCTCTATGACAAGTAAAGCCTAAAGCAGGCTTCTTTTTCTATCTCTGCTTTATTTATCTTCCAAGCACAAAAATTACAGTATTTTCTGGCTTTACTGCAGAATTTTTAAGAGATTCTGGGCTTATTTAAAACTGAACCACAGGATTTGGAATACTTAGGAAAGATTTCTTTTACCCAAAATGTTATTTAGTCACAGGTATCTGAAGGTTTCAAAAGCCCTAACTAAACACTTTTTGCTTTCTGCAGCTCCCTTTTTTTTAAAAAAACCTCCATTTAGTAATTCTTCATCTGTGGAAAATCTTACAGAGCAGACTGGCATAAATACCTGATGCTTCAAGAAAACAATCAGAAAAAAAAATTACATTTCAGGTTTACTGCATTTCATTGATAACCTCCATTTGCAGGTCACTTTTAACATCCTTGGAGATATGTGCTTGGGCTATCTGAAAGGAAAGGAAAGCAAAATGAAGGTCTAACTGCTCGTGCTGTGCCCCATCACGTTGGGGGTTTGGATTTCATCGTGACAAAGGGTTTTTCTTCCCTCTGTTCTATAGGGAGAGTCACAGAGGTCACTCTCTTAGTACCTGGTAAAAAGCAAGGAAGGGAATGCTCTCTTCTTACATCACTCTCTCCTCCTTGCTGCTGAGGGAATATTTTGCAAGGGATATAATCTCAGATGAAAACCTGCCTTCTTACTTTGTTAAAGAGTACTTCTTGAAATAAACTTCAAAGACAGCCACAGACTAAGCAGCAAATGGAAAGCCCGTATTTGGCTGCAGTCTCTTTCATGTCTAAGGAAGACATTCAGAGACTCTGGGTGATGGCATCAGACAGCCCAGGCTGTGATTAAAGAACAGGAGAAAGCAACAAGGTCCTATCTGTGTCCAAATTCTCACTGAAGAAAGCCATTGTATGCAGTGTGATTGTGTGATGTCTGTTCTCAGCCAGGAGGATCTACTTTTAAAGAAGAAAAGAGAAGCTGATGTAAGAATTAAATTATGCAAACAAACAATCTTGAAGCATCAAATACATTACACTGTGTCTTTATAAAGCTCTTCTCAACAAACACTAAAAACAATTAACTGAAAGACCATATAGTGTCTATCTCTCCAGATACAGTACTAAAGATACTGCAGTGCTGTTTGTAGTCAGTGGCTCTAAGAACTCCTGTTACTTAATATTCAGCATGCATATAACATGAAATAAATAAATTAATGAAATTTCAAATCACTGCAAATTTCAAAGAAATCACTGAGATGCATTAAGGTGGGTCTCTGTATCTTAACAGGTGAGATAATCCTATAATAAATATTCTTTGCCCTTTCAGATCAATACTTCCCATAGCCAAAGAAAGGATTTGCATTTAAAATTCACTGGGAATCAAATTTGGTATCTTAGTGCTGGGAAGAAACTGCAGCACAAGGAAGTGGCTGCTGTCTGTGAGAGAGGCTTGTACCCCTCAGAAGAAGGCAGATGTTTAGCAATGTCACACTGACACACCATACACACTTTATTTATGGGCTGAGCTGGTGGAGGTGCTTCCTTCTCCCGTTCTTTTATCAACAACACAAGGCTGAAAAATCAGATAACGTAAACGAATACAATCCCTGGCTCTCATGTAGCACATGCCATGCAGAGAGAGCTGTTTTTAGTTTGAGGACTGTGTTTGGAATTCCTGCAGTGTCAGGTTTTCAGTTACCAGACCCTCTTCCCTGGGCCAGGCACGACTGCGGTCAGACTGGATTAGCAGAACACTCTGCAATGTATATTACACAGCTTTGACTTCTGCAGGCTTTGCAGACCCATAAAAATAATGATCATTTCATGACCTGCATTTCAAGATTGGGGGGGTGGGGAGGGTGTGAGTGGTGGGTGTAAGAGTGGAAGAATCTCTCTTCCCTTTTTAAAGAATTCCTAGTTGGTTTGAAGAAGGATGGATCCCTGTAAGTTTGTTTGAAATTCGAGCAATACATTTCAGATGCAATGCAGGCAGGCCTGATTCTCTTCCCTTGCACACAGTTTTGCAGAGTCTAAAGTGGTGCTAACTGGCCTGAATATAAGAGTTCATATACACAGTTTCTCTCTCTCTCTCCAATACTATAGCTTAAAATATTTAGAAATGAACAGTTAAAGCATCATAATCCCAGCAGGTAAATTCAGAGACGTGTTTATATTTCTCTAGTTGAAGCCCAGCCTTAAAGCAGCTGGAGAACTAAGTCCTTTATTGTCTGCAGAGGGCCACATTTTGAGGTGTTGGGCCCCAGTGGCTGCCTGGGCCATTCTCAGCAATTGGAGACATTTAGGTGTCACACTTGCTTTCACATCTAAGACCAAGTATAC
Source organism: Brachypodius melanocephalos (assembly GCA_013398615.1). Lineage (NCBI taxonomy): Eukaryota > Metazoa > Chordata > Aves > Passeriformes > Pycnonotidae > Brachypodius > Brachypodius melanocephalos. The sequence goes on along the minus strand of VZSR01000028.1, from coordinate 1,746,442 downwards.
AGTTTAGTCACATACTAGCTTTCCATACAGGGGAGCAGACTGCAGAAACTATTGTAAGACAGGTAAGCAGTGTCTGACAGGTTTAAAACTTTACTGTAAGATTAGGTAAGACTTCTTATGACAGCACAAACAACTTATTTTGTATGCAAGAAAATAGATTATTCTCAATCCCTAATGGAGCAAACTATGTCACAGATTGGTTAACATCAGAATTTAGAGTGCTATTTAATTAAACTCCCTCCTATCAGAAGCCAAACCATAAGACAGTGTTGCTGCTTTGCTCCAGCATTAGTTTATTTTCCACAGCAAATCTCAGACCAGTTTCTGATAATCTCATCCTGCAGGCAAAGCTCCCCTCTCTCTCCTTCGCTAAAGCCAACCCACAAATACAGGAACTGTGACTACCAGGATTAAAACCCTCGAATCAACAAAAACAAAACCCGAAATATGCTAGCTGGTGCTCTATAAATGCCCAAAAAGCATTCAAAACAACTAGTGCAATAATCCTTCCTACTCAACTCCTCACTTGTGTTGTTCATACGCTCTCAGGCATGGTACATCTCTTCTACCAGAAGGCATAAAATAAAGCAGCACCTATTGAACAAGACATCGCTATTCTGTGATCTCTTCAAGCTTAAAGGGATCTTAAGTAGATTGGTACTTTAAGTAGCGAGTCATTACAACATGTGCCATTTCAGATGTTACTCATTATTCAACACAACATAATGCCGTGTGAGTCATTAACCCCTGGGTACTCTCAATGCTAAGCAGTCATGCTTGTTGCTCAGGAGCCCCATGCTCCTTTGGGGACAGACCTGGCTGAGATTTTAAGGTCCCTTTGGTCTTTTGTTTTGCAGATCAGTGGGGACCAAAAGCTCTTCCTATAGACTAAAAGCCTTCTTGGCCTTTGGTCTTTTGAGTCACATTTCTGAGACGAAGCTGACCAAGTTACCTTGGAGGGGAGAAAGCTTCTTTTTTAAAGGACATATGCCTCTCAAGCCAGCAAGAGAAGCAACTGTTTAGCCTTCTCAACTGAAGTTTGCATTTAAATGCAAATTCAAACTAATACACAAAAGTACTGGACAAGAGCAGAACTGCCACCACTGGAGCGAGATGCTGAAGTGAAAGCTCTGCTATGATAACACTTGCACTGTCATACTGTCATACTCCCAAGAGACAGGGGGACCCTGCTGCCCCAGGGGGACCCCGCTGCCCCTGCCCTGAGAACAGCCAGCTGCTTCCCTCAAGAGCAGGCAGCCCATGAGAAGGGAGAGAGAGGCAAGGGGAAGACCCCAACAGGGGCTTCAGTGCAGCAGAAGAACAAAAGCCAGAAATGCTGTCTGGATCCCTTCGCCTCATCCTAACCCTACCTGAGGTCTCTGCTTTCTTGAAGGCTATCGAGTAAGAAATTAAAGAGTCTGTGATGGTTTAGGAGCTTTTAATTTGATTTAAAAGAAATTCTGTTGCCATAGGCAAAATTGCTTTTCAGAAGGAATTGATCACACTCCAGAAGAGCTCCTCCCCAGCAGAGAAACCTCGACCCTTTGCCTACCCACTCACAGCACTACTGCTATCCACGCTGCTTTTGTGAAGTGCTTTCAGAAATACAGAAACCCAAATTCTACCCTGTTCTCATTTCTCATTCGACATGAATTTAAAGCGTGGTGACCATTCAGATGTACTATTCAAATGATTTTCAACTGATAACAGAAATCATTAAAAGAATCTTTTTAAGTAATAATAATCTGGGCCCAGGTCTTGACTATTCAGCCACTGGGACCTTAACATGCTGCCTGATCTTTAGTGGGCTAGTAAAAACCTGTGAGAAGTGGTTATTAGCGTTATTACCAAGCTTTTAGGTTTTTTTTTTCCTCTTACAGCGTTTCTTATTTAAATTAAAGCATTCCTTGCAGCACTTTCTCCCACTGCCATGATGAAGCATGGCTGTCAATTCTGCCTCCAATGGCACAAACGGAGCAGTAAAACCATGCTTCAGTAAAAAAAGTAATTTATAACGGGTTATTTTTTCCTTAATTTTGTTTCTTCCTGATCCAGACATTCTGGTAAACTCACTGCAACGTGTAAATATTTTTTTTTTCCCTTTGCAACAAAGGGAAAGCTCAAGACCCAGAGAAGAAGGATGGCTGTTTTGGGAGAGGGGGTGAGAGAGATCTTAAAAACAAGCAGCTCTTATTTTCTTTCTTCAGGCAGCATTTCAGTCCCCATTGTTTCCCTACTGCTCATGTACTGATTTTCTCCTAAACAGCACAAACGGCTTCTAAGTACATCCTCCCCCCCAATATTTTCTTTTGTTAGAACCTTTCTTTTCTATACAGGCATTAGATTATACATTTCCTGGCTTGCCGCTCTCCATTAACACTCCGGTAACCACCCATTTTCCAGCCCAGCCATTAAACACCACCTTTCATAATTGAGATTTAAAGGCTCAGAGCATGACAAACGGCTGAAGTTATAACTTTACAGCTGCCTCGATAGAAGCGTGTAAATCTCCAGATTTGGATAGGCGAATCGGTTAATCAGACTTGCGTTAAGACACAAACTTTGCGGGTGCTCTGACAGCACTGAAGTTGTGCTTTAAATAACAAGGGTTAAAGGCTCAATGGCAGCGGGCCGGGAGGAAGGGAAGGTGCCAGGAGGGAAGGTGCCAGGAGGGAAGGTGCCAGGAGGGAAGGTGCCAGGAGGGAAGGTCCCAGGAGGGAAGGTGCCAGGAGGGAAGGTGCCGGGAGGGAAGGTGCCAGGAGGGAAGGTCCCAGGGAGCGGCAGCGCTGAGCGCAGCTGTTGCTGTGCCTCGCAGCCGGCCGGGAGCGCCCATCCCAGCTGTGTTTGTGCTGGCTCCTTCCTGCACGGCTCCTGCGCTTACACCGACACCAGCGCGGCTGCGGGAGCGCAGCCATTCCCGGCTGGACACGCTCTGCCTGCTGGGCTTACCACCCCGAGTTTGCTGTCAAAGCAGGAGCCACACAGTTTTGGGACTGAGCACGGCTTCCCCCTGCCCCTACCCTACCTGTGCGTGCATGACCCCGAGTCACTGCTGGCCAGTGACACTGGGAGCTGCGGCCACCAGCCCCTTTAGGTGCACGGGTAGTAAGGGGTTAACCTTGGGTCGTGAGGCCCAAGGGCCTGTGCTCCACCTCTGCACGAGTTATCTCCCTGTTGCTGCATTTAAAAATACTGTATGTAATTAACCGTTATCAGCTTGTTAAGCGGCGTGCTGAAGTGTGAACTTACCATTCAATTGTTTCCTTTATTTACAAAGCCCTGCCATTCTCTTAGGCAGCAGCCTGGGACAGGCTCTTGGCTTGCTCGAATGAGGAGGGTTTGGCACGCCAGATCCTGGGAGCAGAAGCAGATTCTGGAGAAGCGAGACACAGATGAGAATCTGCAAACACCCCCTCAAGATGTCCTGTGGAACAGCTGTGCTTGAACCAGACACGCACACATGGCACCGCTACCAAACACATCACTGGGAGGCTGGTTTGAGAGCTGAACCACTGAGCACGGAGCAAACACAACGCAGCTCCCAACTGCTTTATGGGCACAGGTGGAGTTTTTAATCATATGTATGGTACTAGCTTTAATGCCTGTAGATATAGACAAATATGGGCCATTCCCAGAAGAAGACAACATAGCTGCTGACTTTCAGACACATCTGAGCTCAGTTCTTCCCCAGTTAATTTGCTGGACACAGATTCCTTAAGCAAATCTGGAAGCTAGAGGTCATCATGAGAGACCACAAGATGGAGATGGGTGGACTGGACACCAGCACAGCCACAGCCCCTTGTCCTCTCTGTCTCCTTCAGCAGGGCCTAGGCTGGGATTCCTAAAGCCCATCATGTTTTTCATCACTACCTCCTCCTGGCCTGGCTACTGTTCTCTTCTCGGCTTTCTTTGCAAGCAGCACCAGCCCTGGCAGTGCCAGCAAGGTGTCCCTGATGACATGAGACACCATCAGATCTGTGTGATTTCCTTCCATGCATGCCTGGCCTGGGGCAGGATTAACTAGCATGGTCCCAGGGCACGCAGCATCCTTTGCTCTTTGGGAACTGGTGCAATCATCAATGTCCCTGATCTACGTGCATCCCCCCCTAACACTTGCAATAAATGAGATTTGTAGCTTCTAAACAAACTTCTGTGCCATCTGCACACTGTGCTGCATGACAGACAACAAGATAAAATTTGCAACAGCAAAGAGCTTAGAGCAAAACAACCTTTTAGAGAGAGCAAGTAGAGGCTGTTGTAACAGTTCTATCAGCTTAGTCATGTATCTAGAACAGAAGATATCAGGATCCTGAAGCTGAAAGAGGAGCACACAGCTGAAGAAAGAAAAAAAATGCTTTAAAGACACACCAAAACACTGCATCCTTGGCATAACAATGCCAATAGTTGGGAAATAGTGGTACCTGACAGAAGTGACAGCATAGCACTTGGAATATAGTGTAGGGGCAAGCCAGCATTGAGACAGAGAGAGGCTTTGGACAGCACTGCCTTAAGTTCTTTTGAAAGCACACATACATCATGTATCAAAGATATGCAAGAAAGTCTTACATGCAGGACACGATACTGTCAGCAGCAGCTGACATTACCAGGAACAGCACCACAATCAAAGAGGCATCCCTACCCCACCCAGGAAGGCTGCAATGTGCCATCTGTGAGAAACAGAGAAGCACTAGTGCGTCCTGATATCATCCTGGTAAGAACCCGGCCAAGATTCCAGACAGCATGTCTCAATTTGGCTGGAGGGAAAAAAAAAAATTAAATAAATCCACCCTCTAACTCGAAACAATCTTTTACATAATGAATCAATCAATTATCTTTGCTCTAGTATGTTCAAATCAAGAGAATCATCATTGAAAATAACAATCAATTTATATAGCTCATTTAAAGCCACAGTAAGCAAGGCTGCTGATTCACTAATGAACAATAAAGGTCACTACTGTAATACCTCTCCAAGTGTTTTCAGATTGTGCGGTGTGATAGACTTGAAGTGGCAAGTTCATAAAAAAACCCATCAGGATACTTTGCAGAGGGAAGTAAAGATGGAAAAACATCTGTGCTTTGCCTGGATACCAGACTGAGAAGAGGGAATAACTTCGATGCAATGAAGAACTTTGTGCCTCAGCATCATCCAGCCCCAGCCAAAGGCTCTGGATGTCAATGGAAGCATTTCAATGATCTTTGGATTAGGCTTTTGTATAGAATGGTATCTGAAAGGGGAGGAGAGGGCAGGGAGAGAATGAAACATCTGTATCCTGGAATGAAATCAGGAAGTTAAGGCTTGACAGCCTTAGACGGCAAAGAAATACCTCGGGTACTCAATGTAGGTTGCTGAAATGCCTCACTTCAAGTGGAAACATTCCTTTTCAGTTGTGTTTTTCAGGTATTCAGAGAAAAGCCTGACCAGAATGCTGCCAATTTATGTTTCACTTTTTGAGCGCCCACGAACTTAGAAAATGGTACATACATGCAATTATGAGGAAACAAGACATTCTGCCTAGTTGAACAACACACCTCTGCTCTGTGGATGTTAGATCCATCGTTATTAACAGCGTGGCAACTGGGACAATACAGCGGAGTGTGCCCTAATCTGCAGCATCACGTCTGGGACCATTACCAGAACCAGATGTTTTAGAGGAAGCTGCAATTCGTGGACAATTAATAGTTTGCAAAGGTCTTACAGCATAAAAGAACCTCTCCCTTCCTCCTCAGATGTTAAACAAAAGCAACTATAGGTCTAAGCCTGGTTTTGCAGAAAGGTGAAGGTTTCAGAAACACAAAACACTTGGTGACATTTCTGTACTTGCAGATGTTGATACTAAAAAACCCCAAACATGATAATATTTAACCTTGACAGACCTACTGTTGGAAACCCATAGGAAAAAAAGCACAACAGAGTAGAGAGAGCCTGTGGTGAGTTGAGAAAGATGCCTTTTCCAAATCTCAGTGTTAAATCTTTAATGCTGACTTGGGCTCCTCTTAAAAAAACAGATGTGTAATTCTATTGTCAGTAAAACGGGATTTTCTTTAAAAGAACTTTGCGACATTTCAAAGGCCCCTCTTTTTAATGATCAAAAAATGAAAGAGAGAAACACCATATTATATCGAGCAGGTACAATATGACCCATTACTCAAGAACATCATTACAGTTTGTAATCAGTGAAGCACAAAGTAGCAATACCATTTTGAGGATGCAAAATCGTCTCTGTATACTAAAGCTCCTTGAAAAACTTATAAAACTTGTGGTATAAACTAGTACAACTGAAAATGAACTACCTAAAGAGGAAAACACCAGGGTTAAGGTTCTGTATTGATTTTTTTCCCCCCCTCACATTGGGATTCAAGTGATTTCAGCTGGGACCCAGAATTACAGATATAATTTCCTTTTATATTTTTAGACTGTGTAATAATGGACAGCTGAATGTTTTCCATTGTCCATTAAAAAAGAAATGTTTCTGATGAAATCTCTGTAAGACCAAGTACCACTGCAGCAATCTCTCAACAACACAGCTTGCTTCAGATGTTTGGTGAAGAGAGAGAAGGGGGAGTTGCCACCCCTTCTTACAAAGAAATCAAAACTAAAATGACATTAAGGTTGTTATTCCCCTCAATAATACTAAAGAGATTTCAGGTTAAGATTAGTAACAAGTCTTTTCAAAGAAAAAGTCAAATTATCATTAAATAACCTTTCTTGACATTATTTACATGGTATGTAACACAAAGCATTGCATTAAGGAGGCATTATTTAAACCACATAAGGTCTAGGGAGTGAAAAAGAGAAATTTCTCTAAGTACCATTGCCTGTCTGCCATCCTTCCTTCATCCTTTACAATGTCCATTTAAGCCCAGGTTTCCTGGAGGTCTCTGATAGGGAGGAAAATAACTGCTATTGAAAAGCAAAATGTATTCAAGGTAAAGCAGGTGCTTAAGTGCTCTGATGGATCTGGGCCTAAAAAATCCAAGTTGTAAACCCCAACTCAATTTCAAATGACTAATTGAATTTGCCTCTTTTTTTCTGTTGTTAATTCCCTTTCGTTTTACACCGGTGTGCTCTGTGCTTCCTGCCACGAAGCGTGGTGCAGCCAGTGCCGCGGCACAGCCCGTCCCACCGCGCCGCTCCGGAGGGGCAAAGAGATCCACACAGAAACGCTCAAAAATGCTCAAACCCAGCACTGGTGTGTTCAGGCAACCTAAATTCAGCCTAATTCCCGAGTCAGTGAGAAACCCAGATGCCTTCAGAGACCCCTACAAAGCTAATTAGAAGACTACCAGAAGTCTATGCACAGTGAAGTCACATGGGTTTTCTGAGCACGGCTACTGGGATCCTCAAAGCTTTTAACTGATTCTGGGGATCTTTAATCGCTCAATGTACAGTTGTAAAGTGTGTTTGCTGTTTGAGCATCTTTGGAGGAAGGGCTGTTAGCATCCTTTTTCCTACATGCTTTGTCCCAGCTATTGTGTTGGCTGGTTGAGTTCAGTTCAAGAGCGTATCACTATTATCTCCTTAAAAAAGCAAAACAAGGGCAGAAACTGTGGCCATGCCGTGCTTCTAAAAATACATTCTTTCTATACTGAAGACAATTCAGTTCTCAGTAAACAAACATGCCTTTTCTTTAAAGCACAGGATCTCAGATTGAACCAAAACCCATAGCAAAACTGCTAAATGAGGGTCCAAAACCTGGTAACTCATGGGTGTATATATATAGCCAGTCATATGGACTTTCACCGTGAAATCATCCTGAGATTGGTTTTTCTTGCCAGATTTTGCCATGATCTACAACAGACTGCTCTCAAAGCCTCTCCCTTCACCTGTAAAACAAGAGCTATTTTTCTTCTTTAAATGAAGGAAAGTGCCAGCTATTCAATATCCAAGGCCCCCTGTTGGCTTGGGGCTCTGCTTGATAACCTGGGCTGGGTTTTGTTCACACATTTCCTGCCCTCTGGATGGAACTCTGACTGCCAATTTCCAAGGCACTGTCTCAGACTATCTAGTGCACAGATCCAATCTCCTTGCTGAATTACATCTGGGGTGGAACAAAAATGGCAGATAATTCACTTTCTATTAAAGTTAACACTCTCCTCCACTTGCTTCCCACGTATGTTATACAGTGGACGTGTTTGCATGTTCTGCTCTATTTTTTCAGCTGCTGCAAGCACATAAGCTATCAATTACACCCTATGCAGAGAGAAGATAGTGATTTGAGGAACAGCTTCCCGTTTATATAACTCCTCACCTCATCACTGCTCAAACATTTAAATGAATGCTTTTGGGCGAGAGGCCTGAAGTAGAGAGATTCCTTAGGTGCTCTCTCCCCTGCCATTTCCCCCCTCATTGAATGGTTAATCAGAGGAGCATAATTCTTTTAAACTAATATTTATTCAAACAGCTGCAGGATCCCATCTGCTCACACAGAACAGAGGACAGAAGCAGTGGAGGCCACAGCAGAAGAATGAGTTGAGTCAATATCTTTATATCCAGCCTATGTTATGTTTGGCAGACAAAGATTTTGGGTACACCAAAGACATTACCATTGCCCTAAAGATGTGGTTAAGTTTTTAGCATATCCATTATGGTGTTTAATATTATTTTCAAAATAAAGCTTGCTGAAAGTCTGCCTAGTGGCCTATGAGCTATTTAGGACCAACCACACGCCTACGAGGCTTTGCTGCCGTGTTTCTGGCATACCCAAGACATCTTTACCCGTGGTACAGATGCTTAATGGCTCATGCAGATTTTCCCAAATAAGCAGCCACAAAAGAACAGTATCACTGTGCATCTTATGCTTTGTTGATGCCAGATTTGAAAGAACTGTTCTAGTAGAAAATTTTGCACAGGTGCTAAATGACAAAATCAGTGCTAATTTGCATAACTGTTAAACGCTAGAACAATGCTATCTTTTCCAAGCCTGCAGATGAGGGTAAAGAGTCTTAAGAAAGCAGGAATTAATCTTCTCTAACAGGGTACAAAAGGAGTTTTAGCTCTATGCTTGCTCTTAACAAAGTTACTGGTCCACAAGCACTAGTGATCTGAATGTTTGCAATTCTTCAACAACCTTGAATCACATTAATTTTTAAGGACTACTTTTATTTCATTTATATCTGTGATAAGACTGGATAGGCTGAAGAAGAACATGCAGAGCAGAAAAAAGATACATTTCTTTTACTGAGATCTCCAAAATCTGGAGAGAAACTGCTAACACTGGTGGGCGGAATTCTGGGGGAATACAAGAAATAACCTAATCAGAGTTTGTCAAATTACTACCAGACTGACCTAGGCAGTAAAGAAATCAAAGAATATGCTCCAACAGTGGTTGCATTTCAGTCTCAGCTGACTGCAATCATTAGCAGCACATCCACGGATTGCAGTGGTTCTGGACCAGGCTCATACTAACCTCTAGTAATAAATTTCTGGCTGTTCTCAAGCTGGATCAACACATCCAAAGCATGATTTTCTAAAGCATCATACTTGAAGAGCAACAAAAAAGTCTTTGGTGAACATGAGCAAAGACATTTGGACAAAACCCTCTAAAATCAAGCCTTTTCTCCTGATGTGTTTAAGACTTCTGTGCAGAGAAATTAAATATGTCACCTACTTATGAGATGGAAGCACTTTGGCTGCCAATTGTCTGAGCTGTGTTGAAACAGCTGCTCTAGCAACTGTTTTTACTGTTAAATTCCTCAGTGATTCTCTTAATCCCAAATTAGATACCTCTTTCCTTTAATCACCAGTTTATATAAAAGCTCTTTCCTCCCAAGGCAGGGTTTCACCAAGGATAACAAACAAAGGCAGGTCTGCTCAGCGTGCTGCCCTTGTGTGTGTCCAGTGCTCACATCTCACCCACCCTGCCTCTCCTTTCTCGGTGGGTGGCACACGGAGTGCTCACCACTCCGTGCCCTACATGTTTGTAAAAGAGCACAGAACTAGATTTGAGGTCTCAGGATTGCACAGCTTGTCATTACCTTGCAGCATGCAATTAAGACCGTCCGCATACAACTCACTTTCCTACTTCATCATCATCATCTTCCCTCTTTCCTAAACACGTACATAAGAACGCCTATAACTGACTCTCTTTAAATGCCTTGTTATTAGAAGATTGAAACTTGCCATTGTAACAGTACACCGTCCTCTAGGGCTTTGATTCTGGGGTGGGTTTTTTTTTTCTGGTTGTTCTTTTTTATTTTCTTTTTTTTTTTTTTTTTTTTTTTTTTTTTTTTTTTTTTTTTTTTTTTTTTTTGGAGTTTGCTTTGCAAAACAAAGATTGGATGGAGACGAAGGAATTGAGAACCAGCATGGAGAAATAACTGCAGCCTGCCTGTGAGCAAAGGGTGCCACTGCAAAGCTGCTGTTTGCTCACAGGAACACAGCTGAGCAGCGACACAACACACTGGAGGTTCACGCACAGAAATGAGAGCTGCAGGAAGCTCGCTCAAAAATTCCTGATCCAACGTCCTCAAAAAATAACACATATTTACACCTGACACTGCTGGCTTCCTAGGTTTTTCCTTTGTTGGGTGTTTTTAGAGCACCTTTGCTGCACAGCCATCTTTCAGCCGTGCCTCCAGACGTGTTTATCGAGGGGAAGCCGAAGCCAAGAACTGCAGCAGAGTTGTCTTTTTTCACAATGCTCTTTCTCACCTTTGCAGCCTAGAGTCCACACCTTTTGATGAGTTCTGAATTACAACCCTGCATAAGCAGCAACATTTTTATTCCAAATATCCCTACCTCCAAAGCAGCCAGCTGAGCTTCCCAGTCTGCTGGTCTCCTGAGCCATTTCAATATCCATCTTAACAATGCAATGGATATATTTGCATTTTGGAGCACACATCTTATTCCCCAGGTTTCACTCAGCACATCACTCTGTTGATGCATTCTATGGGATATATGCTTTTGGTTTCTAATTTAATCTTCTTCTTAATTTGCATTCACTTATCTTTTTTCCACAGATCCTTCATCTCAACCTAACCATTTTGTACTGACACTTTTTTCCTTTCATTAATATTTTGTTCCCTAACAGTTGTTTTGTTCTTTTACTCACTGGAGGCATAGTTAATACAGCTTTCTTTTCTGAGGCAATGTCTCCAAGACTTCATTAAATTTTATAATATTAATTCAAGCCCTTTTGTTCAAATGCAATATTTTCCTCCCTCTCCCACATTTTTTCTGCTGAATTTGGTGCCCTTAGTTTGAGTGGGAGGTCCTTATGCCTGATTATACACTAAAATTCATACCAGATCCATGTTTTCTGTAAATGTGACACTTGAAAGTATTTTTATTTACTCGGGATAGTATCTCCTTGCAAAAAGGCTGGCTGTTTAGTTTCAAAATATTAATTGACTTTTAAACTATTCCATATTGCATTAACTGGCTTTTTGCTATGAGGAGTTGACTGACTTACTAGGAAAATTGACAAACCCCATCCCTGTCTGCCTCCTTCTACACTTCCAAAGTATTCTTCGGAGACATCTGGCTTTCAGTGTATTTTTTTTTTTCCAAGCTGTGTCCCAGTTGTTACAGACATTTTCTTTGGTCAACTTTCTTTAGTTATTCCCATGGAAATTATAGAGGTGGCCTGCCAGCTGCAATCCATGATTTGATGTCACGAACCTTGACCTTTCTGACTTCCTAAAGTATACTTTTTCATTATTTAGACTTAATTTGGCTTGGATGGAGGCATCACGTTCATTTCAAGTGATATTTCTATTTTATTAGAAAGCCGGTGGTACGTTTTACAACTAAATCTCCTTCCTTTTGTATTCACCACAGAGATTTCTGAAATTGTGATCCTGTTTACAAATTTCTTTCCTCCTTTCAGTTAAGTCCTAAGAGACCCAAGACTATTTTTTGAAAGGTCTGTAGTACACTGACCCTTTTCCTACCTGCTCTGCTTTTAATGCCTGAGATTCTCCCTGCAGAAGGTATATGCGGGTTATTTATGAACTCTGCACGCTTTTGGACAAACGTATTTTGACATCACATGTGAAATAAAGTCTTCAGAGTTCACAGATGGCACGGAGGTGATATTGGGTACCACCTGAGCAGAGGGATTGAAACGGAGGTGGAACAGAAAAAGTCGTGACAGAGCAATTGCAGCTCTCTCTCTGCTGCGTGGACGTGTCACCAACCTGCTGTCCTGCTACAGATTGGGGCTCTGGCCTCGAATGATTTCCCTGACATCTCCCACAGCCTGGGAAGTTTCTACAGCAATCAGTTTTAGTATCTTCCAGAGTTAAAAAAAAAAAAAAAAAAGTTAGTTAGCTAAATCTTAAAACGGTTTGAAATCGGATTGAAGCTGATCTTTTAATGAGCACATCAGCTTGGTTCCCAAGCTTGGGCTCCAGCATATAACAATGATCTTTTTTCTTTGCCTGTATTTCATGTTGGCTGGTTTATTGCAACGTATCTTGGAGGTCCTTGGCCAGTATTTCCATTAGAACTGATTCTAAATTCACCTGCCAGTGCTTAAAATCCAACTAAAACCATACATATATTTCATTTATAATGAGATCACCACATTGGAAGATACAGACAGACAAGATTTTGCTGTGTTTTCAATAAAAGCACAGCTGTCAAGATAAAAATCATATTAAAAAAAATCTCTGAATTACTGATATCACTTTAGATGATTAAAACAGAAAAGAAAGTTAATAATCAAGTATACTGGAGAATAAACTGTTTGAATATTATTTATATTTCACATGACTAGGATGATGAAGTTAGTTGGGCCATTCATTTTTGCTCCCTGCTTAGTTCTAATCCTGTTTAAGACACCAAATTATCAAGTTTTCTTAGTTTCGAAGCTACGTCAGGGGACTATAAAAAAATACATGATTTACGTCAAAAATTAAAAACGACAATTTACAGTTTATTCTCAAATATTCCTTTTGACCATTTCCTCTTATTTTAATCAGTATAAGAAACGAGGGAGATATAGACTGAATAAATTCAGTCACCTGTAACTCCGCAGTATTTTCCCATCAACCTGCTCTTCACTCGTTTCCATCCCTTTGGAGGGAAAACCCTGGCCATTACTAAAAATATTGAGTATTATATCCTGCACCAGAAGTTAACAGGCTCACCTTGCAGCTGTGTAACGTCTGTCCCATAACATGGTTTCACTGACATGTGGGTGATTCTGGACAGGGTTGATGAATTATTTCACTGGGCATTATCACAGGGTTGATTATTTCACTGGGCATATCACAGGGTTGATGAATTATTTCACTGGGCATAAATCCTGGCCATTACTAAAAATATTGGCTATTATATCCTGCACCAGAAGTTAACAGGCTCACTTTGCAGCTGTGTAACGTCTGTCCCATAACATGGTTTCACTGACAGACTGAAATGTGGGTGATTCTGGACAGGGTTGATGAATTATTTCACTGCCATTAAAGTTTTGGCACCCCTGGCTCCCTCCATGAGAGAGTATCTGCAGGTGCTCTTTGTAACCAGGTGAACAATGCTAAAATTCAAACAATACTGCGAGGCAGCAATGGTATTTATTCCCTGCAGTCTGCATCAGCTCTGTCACTTCCTGCCTGCCATAAAGCACCACGTTGGGCCAATAAAACCCAGAGGAAATCTCAGTTTCAGGAGAGCCAGAAAATGAAGTCAGCTGATGAGAGAAGCACTGTGCCACCCCATGGCACTTGTCAACAGCAGCACCAAGCAGGATGGGCATGCCAAGGAGGAACGTAGATGAAGTACACAAACTAAGAAAGAGGAGAGATTTTTCCCAACAAGTGATGGAACAGGTTAAATCAAAATGATTCCAAGAAAAAAAAAAGAATAAAAAAGTTGTGATTTAAATCAGCACGCAGGGAATTTTGATTTAAATAATTAATTTTAAACCTTAATTTTTCATCTGTGGTCCTTGGCTAGTCAATTCCCAGAGGCTGGGAATGCTCTGACAAGTTGATTTACAGCTAATTATAGTCTGCAGTAAAACTGTGATTTCTTTTTTGTTAACCAAGAGAATACACTATATACATATTTAAGTAATGTCAGTATATTAATTTCAGATTCTGCTAGACAATGGTGAATGATGAGTCTTATTTAATAGACAATTAACTTTTTCTCGTGATTTGTGTCAAGTCACTTTCGGATGATGTTTTCAGGATTCAATTACATTACAGAAATCTTGCATTTTGAAATAAACTCAGTAAAATAAAGGCAAGAACACTCAAGTGCAAGAAGCAGCTAATGAAACTAAGTAATCCATTTCTTCTGTTGGAGCAACCTTATCTGTTCATGATACAGATATTACCAAAACTTTGCTTTTGATTTGAAGGGCTCAAAATGTTTTTGACTCAGCTCTAGAGGCTACCTCCTAAATTGACTGCATGGGTGCTCTGGCCCCTTGAGTCAACGCTGTTTTCTTTCTCCACAGTGTAAGACCTAAGTGCCCAATCTACTTAATTTATTGAAAGGGAGGTGAAAACATAACTTAAATGATCTCTGCATAGAAATAGTTAGGGGAAGGAATTCTGCAGGCTTGGCTCTTAAAATCTAGCAGAAAAAGCATTGACCATAGTACCTAGAAACAGAAATTGGGTAATGTCAGACTTTGAGGGGAAAAAAAAGGGCGTGATTTCTTTAAGCAGTAAAATAATTAACCTCCAAAGAATGTAATGAAATCTCCACAATGTGACATTCTAAGTCCAGGTTAGATGCTTCCGTAAATATATTTACAAAAGCAATGGGATGGATCAAAATTGAAATTTAGTTTGATGCAGAAATGTAGAAAATCTTGGAAGGCTCAGGCAAGGTGACCAAGAGTGTCCTTTCTGGCATCATACCTAGAGATGCAGAGTGTGCTGCTTTCAGCTACTGCTTTAAGAAGTGCAAGTTGTGTGGTCAACCTGAAGCTTCCAGCAGGGGAAGAACACCCATTGCCACTGTATGGCAAGGCTGGCTCCTTCATCCATTTCCAAGCTTCCCAGTTTCTGGATGCGTGTCACATTTAAGACAGATACTCTCGTGAGCAAATTACCAGTTCGTCAGCAGTCTTGTCCCAGCCACAGCAACACAGCTGAACCCGTCTACACGGCATGAACTCATTTTTCCATGCTAGCAGTTATCTTCTAATGCTCTCACAGCCTTTCTGGCCCTCCCCCTTCTCTTGACATAAACGTGCTCTTCAATAATACGAGAATTCCAGAGGAAGTCTGAAGTACTGCTTTTCCATTGGAATCAGCATTTCTTCTTGGAAAGATGGCTGAGCTTTCTAACCCACACTCATGATGTCAACCAGCGTGCTGTCTCAGTGCCTCTCAGTCTGCTTTTGGTCACAGCCAACTCTTCCACCACCACAGAAAAGAACGTGTCCTCGAACACGAGGCTTCTCCAAACAAGGCTGCCATTAGCAAGACTGGGATTTACATTAAGACAGACTTCCATAAAAGCAAGCTCAAAAATAGAAGTATGAACAAACAGAGCAGCTTCAGCTTCGTATCTGTTCCATAGCTCCATCAGGAAAATATTCTGAATTACACCAAGACAGTAGGCATTAAAAATAGTTTAAAAGATACAAATGTTCTTCTGGCTCCCTGCTCTTCTTCCCAACAGAAGAGGCTAAGAGGTGTAAGAATCAACCATTCTCCTCCTAAGCAGGAGGATTTAACATTGCTTAATGCTACTACTCAGCACTACTTAGCAATAGCCTCAGGGCAACACATAAGTATCGAGAGCAAAGAACTGTATCTCTCCTGCAAAGCCTCCCATTCTGTCTCTCCCACTTTGCTGCTCTTCTGCAGACAGAACAGCACAATGCAGTGAGAGATGAAGACCTGCCACTCTCCTGCCACAGCCACTTATCATTTAATTCAGATGTTTGCCTCTGTAGCCATTTCCAAAGCAAGCCTACAGGCTGGCATTATTTTACCTAGAAATTTAACTATGTAGCTCAGCTCACCACTCCTTAGACCAGTCAGAGAGAAAGCCTTTCTCCAAAGGCTGCCGCCTCCTGTTTCCACTTTTAATTAAATATGTAACCCTACACAGGAACAGATCCTCCACTCAAAGGAAAAAAGGACATCACTGACTTCAGTGAGACCAGGACAGTAATTTGCTGCTGCACCTACTGAAAAGACAAGCACACTCGACAGCTGAATTCCTCAAATAGAGTTAATACAGACTTGCATCACTGGAATTTGGCCCATAATATCTAGACTTAAATTAACAACTTCAGAGAAAAACAGCAAGAAAAAAAAAAACAAACCCGCAACCAAAAAAAACAACGACGCTTCAAAGCTTAGAATTTTACAAGGCAGCAGCAGGTATGTTCAGATCTGACTTTATGCAGGATGCATGTCTTTGCAAAGGAATGGGACAGTGTCTTACGGGCATCAAACACTGACAAAGACACTTGCTGGGTGAACATTCCTCCTTCTTGTCCACTGGGGAGGGAGACCAAAGCTCTCTTACTCAATTTGTCCATGCCCACACACACACTGGCATGAGTGCTGGTGGCTTTCGGGTGAGCAGAGCAGTTTCACTGTGCAGGTCCCAGCTACTCCTAACCCAGCACAGATCCCCTCCTCCCTCCCCATCCTGTGAACCTGGCTGCACTCCAGGCGCTTTCCTCTCCTTCCTTGTGTGTGCCACACCAGAGCAGCAGGCAAAGGTCACATCCTCCCGGACTCGGCACAATATTGCAACAGGAATTTGTTTCCCAGCATCTACGAGCCTCATCTGAAGCCTCTCTAAGCATCTCTTATTAAACTGGGCTTAAATGGCTCAGTATGCAGAGAGCTCCATAGGGCACCTGCACCAAGGCTCAGTGCCCCAGCACAGAGAGGACAGCACAAAAGAAGGGCAAGAAACCCCAGGCCAGAAACTGTCACCTAAGATGAAAATGCTGGAGAGAAGAAAGCTGCTCTTTTGAGGAAATATTACCTCTTCATTTCTTTCTACATTCCTGTTTCTTTCTCTTAATTTCTTTTAATTTTTTTTTTTTAAATAATGTGGCTCATTACAGTAGTTTTCATGGATCCTCCACAGAGAATTGGTTGGCAAATGGGTGGTTTTTACCTGGATTCCTCTACACTCCTGGGCAGTCAGCCATGAGAACAAAAGAAATCACTCATTTCCATTAGTGGCTGGCAATGAGACTGCATCCCCTTCGTCTGGGTTTAGACTTCACTGTACAATCCAGTCATTTGTGACTGCCAGCGCTTAATTACTGCAGCAACATCAGACTGCAAAACTTACAAAACTGAAGTATAAAAAGCAGCAGCCAATTGCTGAATTGCAGGCACACCCAAGGGTGTGTGATATCCCAAAGGTCTGCTCCTGCCAGGGTGGAAACCCTCTAGAAAGCCAGCTTGGCTTGCTGTGCTGCAGTGTAAGTGTTTGGGTTGGGAGGCACAAACAGCCCTGCTGAAGTGCAGGAATTCTCACTCTCCAGCATCATCTCCTTAGGCACAGACAGGAAGGACAGACACTTTCACTGTGATCTTCAAAAGCTTAGGGAATATTTAGATGACTTTCCAAATGGAGAGCTCCTGCCAGTTAAATACCCAAATACTGCTCTAGGAGCTGGAGAGTTGTGTCTCCAGCAAGTGAAATGGAGGTTTGGGGAACAACACTGTAAAATTCATGATCCTATGCAGATAAATCTACTTTTTAAAAAAACCCCAAAAAACCAAAACCCAACCAAACAAACCCCACAAAAACACAGGTTGTAGAGAGGATGCAGCAGTTTGGAAAGGAACAGGACAGAAGGGATACAGAGAACACTTACTACATAAAGCAAGAGCATATCTACATCTGCACTGTAGTGCTCACTTCTCCCTTGAAAAGAATACTGGGGAAATCAAACCAATTCTGTCTTATGGAAATTATTTCACAGGGAAATTTTCATTTTACAACACTCAACAAAATATGAGTAATTTTCTTAAATGGACAATGAATAAAAGAAGACATGATATACAAATATAAAAATTGCTATAGAGAGTTACAGTGGGCATTATGAATTTACTCCACAAGGAAGTACTCAGCAAAATGGAAGTTCGAAATAAAAAAAAAGGAGTGCGCAAGATTAAAGCACACCTAACACGCAAAAATCACTGCTAAAAATCTGATGGGGAAACATGAGTGTTGGAGGACTGTAAAAAAAGATGGCTATTTACCCAGAAGAGTAAATACCCACAGTCAGCCAGGAAATACATGCCAGACACACTGCTGGAAAGCAGGCAGAAAAGCCAGGTACTGCACTGGATGCATCTCCAAGAAAAAATGGCTGACAAATATCATTTGAAGGCAGGAAGTAAACTGCAGGCACATCCTTTGGTTTAGAAACTATATACATTAAAAATGCCTACAGACATCCAACGGTGTCTTGTGAGACAGCCTTTATATTCTGGTTAGCAAAAGTAAAATATTCTTTGTATTCTCATCTGGAATTGGACACAGCACTACATATTTATCAATCAGTCTTTCAGTATACACCTTTGAATGTAAATAGCTGAGTGGAAAAAGAAGCAGCAGAAAGAAGCAACTCACTGATTTCCTAAATGCCAGCACTACTTCACAACAAAAAAAATCTCGTCTTGCTTATAGATCCCTATTTTTGCTTTGCTTTTACAAATCAGCCTGCCTGTAGGTCCAAGAGGCAGGAAGACTTGCCCATCCCTCTAATTGTAAAGGAGGAATATTTTTCTGTTTTTGTTTTCCTCTCCCTGCCTCCCACTGTCTCTTCTAGCATCCTCTCACTCCTCTTTCTGGCTTGATCTATGTTACACTCTGCTACCAGAACTCCCACAGAAACGGGGCTGAAATCCCTGAAACGCTTCCTTTTTGTTATGGCCCGCTGCTTTCAGACTAGAATTACTCTTCATTCAGTTGATAAGGATTAAAAATTAAAAAAAAAGCCCTCAGAGGATTCACTCCCATTTCCAGAGCATTCAGTTACAGCACAGAGATGCTCTCATGGAATAGGACTGCAGTCAGAACAGCCCTTGCAGCAACAGTGGGACTTTGGTAGCTGTAGCTGAAGCTTTCCACAGCAATGCTCTGTCAATGCCAGCCAGGATTATATCACTACACACTCAGTCATTTATGCCCTGCTAGGACTTGTTACAACCCTGGCAGAGCCAGCTCCCTCAATGCCACGTTCTCTACCTGTGGATCATGACTATTGCTGGCATGTTCAACGAGAGAACTGTTTTTTAAAAAAATTCCAAAGTCCAAATTAAAGGCACAGGTATAAAATGGCAGGAAATCAGCAGGAAAAGGTGACAAAAGTGCAGAACAATCTCTTGTGTCAGAGCTGTGGGTTGCTTTCCCTCCCCTCTCGTGCACAAGGTTTGGTGCTGTACCTGGGTAAGGATGCATACTGCCTCTCCATCCCCTCAAAGTGAAGGCTGTAGGAGCTCCCATCTGGACCTTTTCCAGGCACCTGTGGAGAGGAGAGTAATTAGAGATGAAGATCAATTATGCAGCCCAGCTACTAACAATGCATCTCGAAACGATAAGCAGAGAACACATGATGCTGCAACATGCCAAAATCAACAAAAGAAAGGCAGGGGCTCAAAGAAGCTTCAAATCCCATACATAATCTTATCACTGCTAACAAGAAAGGCTTCTGTATCAAATAAGTGTTTAGAGCAGGTACAATCTCCAGAGCCTTTCCCTCATCTGCCTGCTAGCTGGGATACTCTCTCTTCTTCCCTGTCCAGCCTTCCTCCTGGAATTCAGTAACATGAGGACATCATCTAACTAAGCACACCCCTTCTGATTATAATGGCATAACTATCCAAATCAAAGCTAACATCTTAGTACCAAGTCTGCTTTTTTTCCTTTTTTTCCCCTTAAGCTTGTTTTGCTTAAGTATAAAATGCGATACAAACAGGTTTTCTTCCATTCTTAACACAAATCCAGAAACTTTGCCTAACGCCACTGCAAAGCTGAGTATTCAGCTGGGAGTTAAGTGCATTTGTGATGCTCTGGTGCCATTTCAGAAGTGCAGCATGAGTGCACTCAGTCAAAATGCCAGCGCTGCTTGGTTTGTGTTCAAGATGGCAAGAGGCATTGGCTGGGGAGCACAGTTCCATCAGGAAGGCTCCAACCGGGTACCAAGCGCTGAACTTCAATGCTTTTAGCACACAGGAGCTCTCCCAATTTCACTCACTCAATGCCTGCTGATGGCCCAAAGTGTTAAGAGCCTTGTTAAAATGGAGCTATTAGTCTTTTCTTCCATAAATGGAGGAGGCTCTGACTGCCTTCGGTGTTTCCTGCATTAGTATGTATTCCTATTCCGGTGCTGCTGGAATCAGCAGTTTTATAAAGCAATATACTAAGAGGCCATTTAAAATCCCCTTCCCCCTTTTACAGATTAATAGCAGAAAGGAAGATTTAATGCCTTTTCAAACATTTTTAACAATTCATTAAAAAGAAAGTAATAAATCACACCAAGCTTTCGGCAAATGCTCGATTAGGAAAAAAGAGAAAACAAAAATTAACATGTTTTTTGCATTCTACAGGTCAAAGTACATTTTTGTCAGTTCTGTAATTTATGCACAATACACCATTTTCACTGAACAGACGTATAAACCCCTGCAATGAGAAAAGTTGTGCATTCAGGCGTATTAAGTGTTACCTACCTTTACAAAACATTTCTGTGTACATTACATAAAAGTCCAATGCAAAGAGAGGCGGTATCATTTGGAGTTATGAGGCAGCTTAGGAATTATTCCAGACAAATTTTGTTAGGCACCTTGCCACCCAACAAATATCCAAGATACTTGTAAATGAATAAAAAAAAATTTTGTACAGGCTCTTGCAAGCTTCCTTTATCTCATTCAAAACAGAGGCAAAACTGTTGGCCACAAGAAAAAAAAACACCTCTGATTTGAAATGACCCATGCTTTAGCAGTACCTGACTTTGGATGAGCAAAAAATAACAATAATTGCCCTACATTTCAAAAAGAGGGCAGTAGGCTAAAGGGATCATTCATTCATTTTTTTTCCACCAGAAAAAGTAACATGCAGAGAGACTTTCTAGAGTCACTCAGGTGAAGAGTCACAGCCACTTTGGCTGTTCTCACACTACTAATTTCATCAGGTTCATAATTTCCCTTAAGTTCCCAGGTACACTGGTGAGAGAGGACCCTCCAGATTTCTCCCATTTTATGAAGAAGAATGAGGGGAAAAGAATCAAATGTATCATCTGGTCTCTCGCCATATAAAACACAGCACATGGTCTACCTGTGCAGCTGTAGGTAGGGTGTTAATTATGTGCATGAGCCTGGTAATGGTGCATTCACAGCCCCGTGTGAGCTTCCTGCACTCTCACAACTAAAGGGAGTAACAGCAGCCAGGCAATGTGAAAAAAACCACAAACACTCAGATTTGTGCCAGCATTAAGCAGTAAACCCAAAACTTATACCAACCACCAAAAGTAAAAAAAAAAAAATATTTACATCACAAGGCCTTTTTTCAGCCTGGAAACACCCCTTTTTTTGATGGTTTCCTACAGACCAAATAGAAGGCAATAGCCCCTGCCAGGTCTGTTTGTATATATGATTTGAGAGACAGTTACCATAGAAACACCCTGGTGGCAGATACACAATTTTGCTAATTTGGATCCATCGAGTGGCTGAGTCTCCACACCCTATATAAACCCCCCAATGCACTGGAAAAGCATGCTCTGGCTCTGCACAGCTAATTAAAGGCTCAGCCATTTCTTCTGATTTCCCTTCTCCATCTGTCCATGCGACAGTAAAAGCGGATCGTCGCTCAGCCTGGAGTGCCAAAATGGTGCCTGGAATAAAATACTACCCTGATGAAAAGAGAAATTGTGAAAATAGAAACACCTCCTTAGTAAAAGTTATTTACGTTTCAGAAAGAGTCAAAGCAAAGGGTTCCTTTGCTGCCTTCTACAACAAACTAAACTAAGAATCGGTGTGAAATGTACTAATTAGTAGGATCAAAATATTCCAGCTTCTCCTCCTTTCCTAAAACACGACATATGCAGCTGGCCCCCAGACCAGGCATGGAAGTTTTAGCACAGTTAATAATCACAACATATTTAGGTGAAGAAACAGTAATCTTAATAAAACAGGATTAAAACCTGCGAGTCCTATCAAAGCCAAATGGGTGGTGACCACGAGGTGACCAACATCCCAATCGACAGAGAACACGACAGCGGGTGAAATACACATTTCACAAACGTATGGTAACGTACACACAGAAAAAAATGATCCAAAATATGCTCCTGTATTTTTAGGGTTTAAATTAACAACATCAACTTAAATAAGTGCCATCATTATGAACAGTTCATCTCTTAAGAGCGGCCTCGACTAACAAGCAAAACATGAATATGCAAAAATAACGGGCAGAGATAAACACAGAAACAGCCATCATCCTATCAGCGCAATTAAAAGAGCAGCACGCTTAAACTGAGGAAAGAAAATACTACCTTTAGCAAAAAACAACAACAAACAATTCATGAAATGCAACTGTTGCAAAGTATTGGTACGGCCACGGCCTTTGTGGAATGTAAAACTAATAAACTGGATACAAATATGAATCAAAGCAACTACCATCCAGTTAGGAGAACACAGTCAAGTCTTTGGCAGGTGGAAGAGAGGCAAAGCCTCGGAGAGCTGAATGGGAGAGCAGAACCTCTGCACCAGCAGGTTGTTCTCCTGATTGTCCCTTTGGGAATCCCAGTCACGGCAGTGGCCACACTTGGAGACAAGATACCAGAAGAACTGGCAAGACACTGCCTCCATATAACTCAATGCCTTCGTGGTCAGGATTTTCTGTGTGCCAGGGAGGTGTTTTTTATACATGGCTAGTGAATGTTTTTGTTCTTTAAGTCCCTCTTTTTAGAAACAGTAATTTTTGCTAGCTAACAAGATTGGTGCGATAGAAAGGTATTGCTTCAGAAAATATCCTGTGACACCTTTGCATCCTTAATTAAACCCCTGCCAGTTCCCAGCAGAAGAACCAGGCTGGTGGAAGTGCCTACTGAGGGGCAGCGTAGATCAAGCCAGAAACAAACAGAGAATTCAAACACCTGCAAATAAATTTTAAGCTATAAATAGAGTATACCTGTGAGCAGGTGTCTTGAATAAGTCTGGAATTTGCCTATAGGAGAATTCTGGGCTTTCAGAATAACAATTCTTTAAGGAAAGAGAAAGGATCTATTTAATCCTGAAGCTCCTGACTATCTTGAAAACTGTACAGAAAAGTGCATGAGACTTTTTTTTTTTTCCTGGGAGATCCTGCATTTCATTCCCCCTCAACTGTCTCATACTGGCTTCCTCTCGGAGCATTTGTTAAAAGCTACAATTCCAGCTGCTAGCAGCAAAGCCTCCCTTGCCCCTTCCTTATGGATCAAGGTGTTAGGGGTTGGACAGACGCTGTGGTACAAAAAATAACAACCACAGTGATCTTCTTTGAAGTTTAAGCTTCACGAAACCAGAATCGACTTTTTCTTGTGCATCCGCACACAACTCGAGGTGAGAGCTACCACTCTGCAAATAGAAATCAGCAACATCTCCTCGCCTCTACCAGCAGAATTCAGCAGGACAGTGTGGTTTTGCCTGGGGCTCTACTTCTCACAGATTCCCACCTGACTCCCTGCTCAAGGTCCATCCCGAGTAAAGTCAGCACAGTGAAAATCCACGGATACTGCTTATAAGGAAAAAAAACGATGCAGAGATATTTTCAGGTTGGCCGTCTCATAAAGTCACAGTTACTGTTCCCTCTCCTGCAGGTATTTAGACTTGCATATAGAAAACTTCATCATCATTGCAGAATTGGTTAAAAAAAGTCTTTTAAAACTTCTTAACCAGCTCTTCTGCTCAGAGTCAAAAGTTTCCCACTGTCAAAAAAAGAATAATATACAGTGGGTGTTGCATTCAGGATTATTAATTCTTCACTTATACGCTAAGCATCGCTGTCCTTTTACTTTTTAGCCCTTTTTTTCCCCTGACTTCTGAACAATAAGCCTCCTCCAAACATTTTAATTACCATAAAGATCAGAAAAAAAAATGTGGACAGTGTGCTGCCCATTAAGTAAGTAGCAGTAATGTAACTTCCTCAAGGCTGATGGGATTTTAGCTACATGTTTGTGAATCCAGGGCAAAACACTGCTGACTTCACTTGGGCCACACCTGACTTATTTAAAATTATAGGAGATTAGGAAAAACTTATGAAAATAGAAGTCCTGGGACTCCTAACATTTTCACTTATTTACTGCGAATGCTCAGAAAAGTCACTTGGGTTTGTGCACTGTGATTTTCTACCCATAAAACACGGCAGGATACGACCGTTGTATTTTATATGACTGACATGCACTATAAGACACGAGCCACCCCAGGAAGGCTGCAAAGTGAAGCTTCTGCTCTGCCATCAATCCCAGCGCTTTGAAAATGCCACCCAGTTCTGCTTTTTGCCTGAAAGTCTGTGTATAAACATGACACACAGAACTGCTGCATTGCTTAGTGCATTTTTCAATAGTCTTGTGATCATCTGCTAAAGGACTTGATTCAGATGCTGTTTTGACCTCTGTTCTCAAAGCTCTTCTTTTGTCTGTGAGTGTTTCTAATCACATGGGTTGAGATTCAGCATGCCAAAAAGAGCCGTGGTATAACGGAATTTGCCCTTTAACCTTCGGGTCTCCCCTCTGCTGAGACACAGTTGGTTTTTGTTTTCAATTAAGTGAAAACTGAAGAAAAATGGAGAGGTAAAAGCGGATTTGTTCCCCACCCTGGTCTCAATGTATCACACACAGGTGAAACACCAAAATTAACACACTTACTTTTTGCATTTCAACTCTGCCTGGTTCTAGGAACCGCAAGTGAAATTTAACAGCACAATTTGACTTGCTAACACTTTCTTTAGCTGCTGAAACAGAGGCGGGTGATGTAAGGCCATGAACTGGATGGCCCATGTGAAATGGAGGAAGTTGATTGATGGGGTCTTCTTAATTCCTTACTGCTGTGATATCCTCATTATCCCACCCTCGAAGACCTCCAGCATTTCCACAGAAAGCAAGGTTCCCTCCATCCAGTTTTTTTATGTTTTGCATCAAAAGGTAAAGATTAAAAATTCTACCACTGTCTACAATTCAAAAGAATTTTCCTGATGTTTTCCATACATACACAAAGAGGGATGTGGTTTGCTTTCCTGGTTTTGCAATGAAAGTTGAAACAGTGATTTTGCGTTATTATAACACTCATCATTTCTCCCTCTAATTTGGATGGTTTTTAATAAAGCTCCATTGATTCCTCTGAAAGAAATCCCTCCTGGCAAAAGCAGAACACACACGCTGATTGCTAAATATGCAGCAATTATCATATTCAGCGGCGCACTTTAATATCTTATTTATAGATGTATCTATCTATAATTTGCTTTAATTAAGTTGCATTGATTTTAATGGCAGAAGTAGTCCTCGAAGAGGAGTCTAATGTTCTATGAGCCCATTGGTACTGCTTTACCATTGTTTGGATATAAGACAGCACCTTTAATACTTCTTTTTGATATTCTTAGTTGTGCTTCTCTTCACCAAGTGGCTGCAATGACAAACCAAGATGATATTCTACAGGAATAGAATAAAACTACCTCTACCACTGAGGAGAGAGAGCACTTTCAACTTCCCTGTTACAAACAAACTTCTTCCCAAGAATAAGGAAGGAAGCAGTACCTTCCCAGCAGATCCTGAGACACCTTGTTTTTCTGTTTTTACAGATATCTCAGGACTATAATTGTCAGAGGTTCTCAAACCATGGTCCAATGTCTTCAGGTTTGTTTTGGGTGGTGTGGCAAATGAACTTTTTAATGTTTGTGTCAACAGAAAATACAGGTCAGAAAATCTGGAAAGGTGAATCCACAGATGGCTCTAGATGCCTGTTCACAGCCCAATCACCAAGTCATGACCTTGCAGTCTCCTAAAGTTCTGCTTTCTGGGCTCAGTCCCAGGGAATGCTGTGCTTTTTGTTAAGCACACGCTCACTTTAAGCATTTTATACTAATCTGGTTTTGAGATCATTCCAAAGAACGCTTGATGCTATTAGAACCGCGACTGAGTTTGTCAAAAAATGTCTTGAAGAACAAAAGCAAGGTATTGCTCACTAGAAGAGTCACACAGCCTCAGTTTCTGCTGGGTGCCACCACATACGCTGGCCCTGATTCAGGAAAGCATGCTAAATACTGAGGGGGATTTTGTTTTAATTTCAATAGCATCTAATTCCTCCTGGAGGCGTTCCCAAAGCTAACATACACCTGCATCTCTCAGTGCCTCTATCTCCTTTTTGAGCAAAAATACACAGGAAAAACATTTGTATCTCTGTGTCCTGAACATGTCTTCACACATTTGAATACAGCATTCCAGTGATGGTGATTTTGGCATCTTCATCTCTTAAGTAAATCTGTAAGCTATTACTGGTTCATATCAACTGAGACTCTACCTCAGAGACTACCAAGGTAGCTTTATAACATTACTTACTAAGATCTTAATGTATCATTTTCTGTTAGTATTTTTTTTAAAATGAAAAATAAGTGCTGGCTTTTTAAATTACTGCCTTTTGGAATCTATCAGCACTAATTTTATAAGAATTGTTCATGTTAAAATGCAAGGGCATGATCTCAAAGAAAAAGCACCAAAGTAGCTACGCAAGTACGTTTTCAGTTTCTGGTCATCATTTTTCATTCACTGATTATTGCTTAAGTGTTGATTAATAGTTATGTTCATGCTGCTAGAATGCATTTCCCTTGGATGAGAAAAACACCCTTGTCCAAAGGAAAAAAGAGATAGTAATCAAACCATCCTTCCTCTTCCCTATAAGAAACACAGACACACACACTCCAGATTCACTGATGATCTTGGTTTTGCTGTTGAATAGGTTTGAAGATTTTCACTTAGAAAATCAGCTGTATGCAATCAGAACACTACTTGGTTGGTCCGATTGCAAGGCAATTAAATGCTCCCCTTCTGTCTCTCTCTACAGATATATACATACACACGCTCACAGCCAAATGTACATACTCAGAGTCACTCGTCCCTTCTCCCTGTGCAGTGAACACCAGGAACACTGAAAACAGCAGTGCTCCACGGTGAAATTAAGCAGCACTGATTATCTCAGGATTTACTTTTCCTCCTTGGTAATGCCCTACCTCTTGTTCAAGGAGGTGAAACTAATGGTTTAGATGTAGAGGGAGCAGAAAATTCTCTATAAAGGCAATAGACTGAGGGAAATACAAACACAGATGGGAACTTTAAAAGGGAAACAGGCTGTTCCCATAACAGTTTAAAAACATGGCAATCGCCTTAGTTTTGTAGAAAACAAGCTCTCAGCATTTGCTGTATCTTGCAACACTAAAGAGAGAGAAAACAGCAAAGATGGAGGTGAAGGCAGAACGGGAAGGTGTTTTTGCACAGTCCCACAAAGAAAATGGTCTGCTTTCTGAACCCTTGCTCCGCGATGCTCCGATCCCTGGTGCTGGAGAACTATGGTTTCCTTTGACCAAGCAAAATGAGATCATTTCCTGGCCTGTGTCTGTCTCTGTGGGTGGCTTCCTTTTCCATTAGTTGTATAATATGTTTTGGTTAATTCTATCTCTTAATTGTCTTTAATGAGCACCAGATTTGCAACACCCTCACTTTCAAACCTATTCTCAAATTGGAGGCAAACAGAAGTTTCCCTTGAGTTGACAGAAAATCTTAAAAGCAGCAAAACAAAAAGCCAAAAAACCCACAGCACCCATCAACATTGATTCTTTCCTACTACAAGAAGGCATTTCAATTGCTCTTCCCCTGAACCAGGCCAAAGTAATTAATCTCTTCCCAGCCACTAAAGAGAATAACTTAACCTGTCACAGAGATACACTTGTGATGCAACATACAGCATACTAATCCATATGTGTGGATACATTTCTAAAGCAGATCTCCTTTAGTTCTTCCACAATACTGTGCCTAATTCCTCTCCCTCCACGAAACCCGTCCTCTGCTTTAGCCTGTTTGAAACTAAGCTGCTTCTTGTTCCTCCCAGTCTTGCATTCTTTGCTTCTCTTCTCACTGTAATTAGTTTACAAGACTACTTATCCAGATGATTACTGCTTTTAAATGACAGTCTTCTTTTCTTTTACTCCAGTTCATTGTTGTGTATCATTTTGTCTTGCTATCTGAATACCCAGTTCTCTAAAGCATTTTCTCATTATGTTATCTCTTGATATAAGGCATTTTGAAATACTTCATGAGAGACATTGTATGAAGTGAATTGAATTGAATTTTCTCTCAAAGTCAGGCTTTCAGCATCTTTCTCTAGCTAAGTCAGCAGAGTTCTTGGCACCAATGCCAGGGTGTAATGGCCATGCTTTGCAGCTCAGCTATGAGCTTGAGTTCTTTTTAGGGAAAATTAAATGACACTGTCAGTACCTGGAAAGCAAAGAGAGGACAGATCAATATTTCCATTTATGATGAGGACGGCAAAATGAAAATGTTTGGTGCGTTTTTGAGCGTTTTAACGCACGCGGTGAGATAACGCTATTTTTGCTGTGTCTACCTCCATCTGGTGCTGGTGCTGAATGTGCACGCAGGGGGTATCTGCATGTGTATGTCAAGGAAGAAAAGAGAGAGGGAAGGGGGAAATAGCAGGGCATGGAACTAAATTGCAGAGCAAGTAGTGGAAATAGACAGTGAAAAGCTTCCTGCAGGCAGGCGGCTTCACAGGGGAGAGCAAGCCTTTCATTGTCTATAAAATCATGCCTTGCTGGAGGTCCTCAAGAGTAGAAGGGGTAGCACCTAGAGGCACTAAATCTCTCACTGTTGTATTATTGCATTCTATGCACTTAGCTACTGTACAAACTGGAACACTGCTTCAAGAAAAGAAAAGGGGGAAGAAGGGGGGAAATGACCAAAGGGAAGAAGAGGAAGATGGCAATAAAATTGGAAAACAACCTCCTGCCACAGCTCTCCCCAAGAATAATTCAGATCAAAGAAAAACTGTAGAGTAAATCGTCACGGAGTTAAAAGTTAACTTCAGCTCCTTCCATTGTGATTTGACACCGCTATGGAACAGTACTCCTAGAATTTGAATGGTTAGTCTGTAGCACAGGGCTTTAAATCCACCTTAATCCTGTTAAACATAGATGCCAATAAAGAGAGGCGCTCTCTCAATGGCATCATGACAAAAGCTCTCCACACTGCAAATTCAATATGGTTAACAAAAAAAAACCCCAAAAAACAAACCCCAAACCTCCCCCCCCAAACCTGGATTAATACTGAGCAAACAACATCAGCATAAGCAGGCTTAGAGACAGGAATTGCCTTCCATATGCTATGGCATCAGGTTCCTCCGGATCTTCAGATACCAGCCTGTAAATGTTACAGACATTGTTTCTCCTGCTTGCAACTGCTGTTGGGTGGTGACCTTCTTTGCTTGCTGATACCAATTTAGCAGTTGGTACAGTTTTTCTGTGATTTGGTACTGTCTGTTGTTTGCTGGTACCAGATGGATACCAGATGGGTGACTGTGGGCAATGGTTCCTCTGTGTTCCAGTCCCAAAAATCACTGCCTATAGGGTCACTCTTGTCAGTTGACTCCTAAGTGGCACTTCAAAGCAGCATTCTGAAAAACCTCAACATCTGTTCCTTACTCCTAATGACCTTAAAAAAAAATCTTGCAGACATACTTTCCTTTAGCCAGGAGTTACTGTGCATCTGCAGGAAAAACACAACCTTACAGATGCTCACGGCCATCAAACTCACTCCCTGCTAATGGCAGCTCCAGGAGCCACCACCTCAACTCCCAAAGTCAGCACCGAATGTGAAGTATAATCAATATATTCTTTTCTGTGGTAGCTCCAAAATGTAGGAGTTCAGAGATATTTCAAGGTATTTTTCAAAAAAGTACTGTCAGCGGTGAAGTGAAAGAACAAGAAAAAAAGAGGCTTTGAAAGGCAGCAGGGATACATGAGGGCTAAGTTTAAAGCATGGAGGGAAAGCAAGAAAAGATAAAGTGATGGAAGAGATCTGTTAGCTATTAATTTCTGATTGGTCTTTCAGAACATTGACCTAGTTGTCAAATGACAGACAGGAGCTGAAAGGTCAGTTAATGGAGTTGAATATTGCCTATTGCAGTTACCTCCTGTGTTGTCCAATACAACTGCTTTTGTTTCTAAAAACAGGAAAAAAAAAGTTCATTTAGGACAGTACGCAAGTGTTTTGGTAAATTCTCTGCATGTGCTAGAGCTGAATGCTGTCTACAGAAAAATACAGCTGACATGAAAGCATGTTCCCCACCCCCTGTCTTGTTTCATGGAGAAGTTATGATAAACAGGTTATGTGTTCCCTAAGGTTACCATGGAAACTCATTCTTTTCAGGCCATCATTTGCAAAGGTAAAATTTGCATTAAAATGTGATGGAATTTGATTTTGTGCATGTGTGTGTGAAACTCAAGTGGGGTCATGCTACCACGCAGTATAGCTGTTATTTCAAACCCAGGAGCACACGCTTAAGAGAGAGATCTATTAATCCATGTAAACACCTCAGTGACCAAATTACAGTTTAATTACTAACCTGACAGGTATCTTCCTAGCAAATTAAGAGAAATACATTAAAAATTAGCATCAAACGCAAATGTAAATGTTCACACTGATCCACTGGCGGGTATCACTAGATAGCATTTTGCTAAATTCCCCTATAATCATTCCACAGAAAA
Source organism: Brachypodius melanocephalos (assembly GCA_013398615.1). Taxonomy (NCBI): domain Eukaryota; kingdom Metazoa; phylum Chordata; class Aves; order Passeriformes; family Pycnonotidae; genus Brachypodius; species Brachypodius melanocephalos. The sequence continues at coordinate 1,715,754 of VZSR01000028.1, read as the reverse complement.
GATTGCATTTAGATTGTCAGAATGACTATGTTTTGATGATGGCAAACCAGGGATGGAAGGCACAGGCAAGTATTCCAAATTATAAATTTTTTATCTTATCTTGAAGAAGTTATCAACAAGTTATGACCTAGAGAATATAATTTAATATAAACACTCTTACTGCATTTCAAGAAATTCTTGAATCCAAGTTACTCCCTTTGTTTTGAGTCACACAGTAACTTCAAAGTCAAATTTTCACTCTAGGTATCTGCTGCTCTGACTTTTTTTGGAATAGCTGATGGTGGAAAGCATAACCTGATCCAGGCTTCCCTAGGGTCCAGGTTCCTTCAGAGATGCTGCCCTTGTTTGTTGTCATCTGCATTCCCAACACAGAAGGGCATCATCTGCAATAGTAATTTTGACAATCATTATTCCAGCCTAGCAAGAAAACAGATGAATAGACTAAATCTAGAAAGATCTTATAACTGGTGACCAGGCTGCATTGTAGAGGAGATACCAGTACTTGTCCTGCTCAGCTGTATGAATTCACAACCTACACGCTAAATTTGATATGCTACTTTATGAAATCTGTGCCACTCTGGATTATTCACATATCTGTCCTGAACAGCAGGACATCCTTGGAGGCATCAGGGTCAGAACTCATATTTCTGCTTGCAAGGCAGACATTCCAATATCACCTGGATTACAGAAGACTCAATATCTCCTATCATACAGGACTTAGGACACACCGTTGAGCTGGAATGACTCTACTTAATATTGGGCAACATGACATTTAACACAACAGTCAGGCCATTTGATGAGGAAAAAGCAGCGAAAAATACAGGCAGGAGTAAGTATTGTGCTTGCTTTCTTAGTGTTTAGTGTCAGAAACACCTGTTTAACATAAAAAATCCCTTGATTAGTGCCTCAAAAACACACAAAAAAAAATTCAAATCAAAATCAACCTTTCAGATTAGGCTGCATGGTGCCATTTTGCACTGGGAAATATCTGCTTACAAATTCAATTTACTAAACCAAACAAGATCACTAAAGAAATTTTTAAAAAAAAAATGCAAACAAAGGTTAAATCAATTACTAACTTTTGCAGAACTTCTCAGACTCAGCACATCTGATAGCAGGAACGTGTTCCAGTCAGATTCTATACATTGTAAGAAAGAAGACACTAGTCCTCCCTTTTCCATTGTTTTTTAAGAGCCAGACTTAGAGCTGAACATTGAAGAGGGCTGGCCTTGAGCTGAACAGCCAAAGTTATGTACAGCACCAGCCTTACGGGGTAAATGCACTTCTCTTTTTCCATATTTTGTACTTTATTTTAATGCAGTCTTGATATTAGATTAGCATCTGCACTACAGACCTTAGACCGGGAACTAATAAAGTTATCCACCCAATCTCTCCATGTCTGAGTCACTGACTTTCTTTTTCATTTTAAATAATTACAGCAATGTCGCCTGTTTGTTGCGAAAAATAGGGCCTTTATATATTCACAGATAATTGCTTATACCCAGCACCCACTGATACATTCTAATTACTTTTCACACCTTGGCTGTGAAGAAATCTTGAACTTTTTAGTGTTTTTTTCTAACTTCAAGACAACAACGTAGCCAGAGCACTGACACCCTGGCTGCTGAAGCTGCACCTAGGATGGAATTTAACAAGCAGCTCTGCTGATGCATTTTGCAGCAAGGAACTTCAGCAAAACTCCACAAGACCCAAGGCCTCCACCTCAGATCTTGCTCTGCAGTAATGAGAAGTGCTGCACAGTTATACAACAGAAGAACTCAATCCAAAAAAATCAAAAGTAATGAAAAGTCCATTATTTCACTTGGCTTCTGTCACATACTTAACTATAACAAATGCAAGCTCTGGGCTCTCCAACAGCCTCAATGACATCGTTGTATTACTTGACCCAGCTTCTTTCAAGCTCAACCCTTGACCCCCAAGTTCTGCACACACTGGGCAATCTTTGCTGTTTGCCTCGCTGAGGTCATTCTGCTTTCCCTGATGTTAAATGGACAAATTTTTGCAGTCCTTTGTCCAAAGCACTCTCTGTTTTAGCAGGACATTATCCCTAGCAGGCAGAGCTGGACAGTGACCAGCATCTTCAGGAAAGGGGGTGCTATCTGGGACAACAGCAGCCAGGCAACTCTTTGGATCATAGGTAAGTTTTAGGGAGGAGATTTCTTTTTAATCAGCAACACTGAACATGAACATGACCCAGGGAAATTAAGCTGTAAGAATTGAAAAAGAAGTCAACCATGTCAGCATCTATTTGACAAATGCACCGGATACCTGGTAGTAAAGGCCAAAGTTTGTGCCTAAAGGGGTCAGGTTTGAGGCCTGATTTCAGGCATGATCCAATAAATACCTAAGTGCATGCTTAGCTTCAGACATGAATTTCAGTGGCATAACAGACTTGTCCTGTGATTAAAAAATGAGTGTTGTACCTGGGGCCCCCTTGCAGAAGTTGAAGCAGGCCTCTTACTAATGGCCTGAGGAAGAGGAGGTCAATTCAAAAAGGAAGCCTGCTGTCCCCCCTCCCCTGTAGTCAGGAGCAGCTGTATTTGATTCTATTGGGGTGGGGGGTACTGAGCTGCCGGGGGTCGGCACCAAGCTGTCACAGAGAAGCATCGCTGAGCTAAGAAAGGGAGGCAAAGCTCGGGGTGCAAAGCACTGGCTTTGGCAGCCCCACGTGTGAAAGGCTGGGTGTTAAAATCTCAGTCCTCTCCCCGTGTGATGCTGCCCTGAGAAGTGGCAGAGCGTGCACACACGCTCAGGGAGAGCGGCTGCACGGTGTCCCCTGTCCCCAGAGTGACCAACAAGGAGACACGAACCTGCTGAAGCCTGCACTGGCAGGAGCTTGCCAAACCCAAAGCAAACTGCAAAGATGCAGCTACCACTGAGAACTGCAGTCAGGGCAGATTACAGCTGGCTCCAAAAAGGCTGTTTGTGCCCATTTGCTGTGCCCCGCAGAGTAGAAAGCCCACAGATGAAAGCTGCAGAGCTGTGGGCTGTGTGCTCAACCACAGTAACTGTTCAGCATACCAAACAGCATGGATTACCTGCTCACAAACTCCCCTCATCAATATCATTATCAGTCAGAGATTTGTTTCTTACCTCCCTTAACATATTGGCAAATCAGGCAAAATACATACAATAGAAAACCTCCAGGGCCTTTCACATCATATCGAGTTGATCCATGGCAGCTGCCATGATCGATGCAATGCCCCACTCAAAGCCTCAGTTTGGGCAACACCAGAAGAACCTGTCCTAACTGCAAGGGACATGATTGCTGGCACGTTTGGAATGTCCCAGTACCGTGAGCCTGCAAGGACAGCCACAGCCTGGCAGCACCACATGCTTTTCTCTGATTTCTTTCAACAACTTGTATGAAATAAGAGAAATGCTTAGTGTTTTGTCTTCCTCAGAATCGCCCCCCTGCACTGAAAAACAACAAAACCCAGCTGTATGCAGAGGCACCTTGTGGAATAGATGGCATGATGAATTTCTGGAATTCACATAATATTGTAGGGAATAAACAATACCAATGAGCTTTGATAAGACGACATATGGCAGCAGAACTGTTTCCCCTGGTAAATGAGAGCATGTACAAAGTGTATGCATGAAGACATGAGCATTTCAGACTCCCCTCTGGTTCAGATAATCTGTGCCAAATCTAACCTTTGTATAAGTAGGAATGGTTCCAAACAAGTTATAGAAGTCACTCTTTATTACTAGTATTAATGGAATTGCATTTGGCTCTCCTTGCATGTGCCATTTGGAATAGTTTATTTTTCACATGAGGTTTGGCAGGGATTTCTCCCAAATAATTTCCCCCCAAAACTACCCCCAAAAGCTGGCCTGTAAATTTCAAAATCAACTCTGCTTAGTTAGAAGAGCTCTGTGCAACACATTCCAATCGGAAACCTTCATTAAGCAGAGATAAGTTGGGACCATTAAAAGCTCTCGATCAGTAAGTTAATCATACATTCTAATAAAAGGTTTTGTGTACTCTCTTAATTAGCATTTGAACAACAAATACTTCCAATCCGTATTCTTCAAAGCAGCTATATGTTAAATACATTACTGTGTCTTTCTTTTTTTTTTTTTTTTCTTTTTATTTAATGTTTTCTACTAATAGTCTGTGGGCTCAGAAAGTCTGGAATTTGCATCAGTTTCTGCTATATGGTTTCATATAAAATTGTCAGCTTCTCCCATTGCGCTAGAAGACAGGAATGTTACTATTCTAGAAGCTGGAATTCTGGTTTCTAACCATAGTCCAACACAAACGTTTGTGTGTTTTAGGAACCTAACCTATTTGAAATGCAATATCCTGAACCTGGAATTAATTGATCATGAAAAGTGCAAACAGCTCCTTATTCATCGTGAAGGAAGCGCGGAACCCTTTGACACATTATGGAAAAATAATGCAGTTATTAATGCTCCTTTCTTTGTTCTCGTTGATTTTTAGGCTTGGAATCCTGCCAGGCACACAATAAAGTACGTGGCCTTTAACACACACACGCATGATTCTTTTTTCCTACTCTCAAAAGGGAACTGACAAAACTCAATACATTACAGGTTTGTTTCAATTGAAATGTTCACAGCCAGCATCCAGAGACAGGTTTTCTTGTATCTTTAGGTTATTTACAAGCTTGCAAATCTCATCTGCAAATAAAGACATGGGTTTTAGAACCCGTTAACCCAAGGTTCTCTATGATGTGGTCACTAACAGGTGAGGAAATGTTTGCAATGTGGCCGGTGTTACATGCAGTCCTTGAATGTGCATTAAAAAGATAAAGTTTCAAGGATTTACTGCCATCCTGAAGGAAAGAATTGATGTTTTAAGTAACTGGATTTGTACAAAGTCTGTAAGACAATCCAAGTAAATCCTCAAATAGATGTTTAATTCCTCATTATTTAAATGCCCTTAAATACAAGTGCAGATGCTAACTGCATGGCTTTCTCTTGACAGCTCCTTAGCTATTTCTCATCATCTGCTATTAGGCTGTGGCTCTAAAGCCCTGAAAAAGACTCTCTGTGAAAAAGCCTTCCAGCTCCTAGAGAGACTAAGCTCTTGCAGGTTATTCTTACACAGTTCTTTCAGGGTCTGACTGATACTGCAGCTATGATAACAGCACACAAACATTTGCCTCGTTCGGGACACCTGGATTACGTTTTTACTGGGTATCTTCATGAGTGCTTTGAATATCTGATGTCCCACTAAGACATGAGCATGCATGCACATGCCTAAACCCTTTTTAGAGATGACACATCCCAATATTCCCTAGCTGTCAACAATTTTTAAGGTAATCTCATTTTACACTGACAACAAAAGGCATTAATTTTCCTAGACAATATTTATACTTATTATCAGCCTGTCCCTTGGCTAACTAGCTGAGGTTTACTTTAAGCCTTGTGATCCACCAATACAGAATTTGGTTTATCATTTATCCTAGTTATAAACCTGAAAAGAGGGGGTGAGTGATGGGTGGGGGAGAAAGTCCAAAGGATGCAGAACTTGACAACAAACCAAAGCACAATGGAACTGGAAAAGAATTTTAAAGGGTCTGGCTCTATAGCAGAGACAGTGCTATGTACATTTGTCTGTTTATGGAGACACACTAAACTGAATTATTCAGTTTCTTTCAAACAGAGAAGGAATAGACTGTGGGGAAGAGAAAGCAGAATGAAGACGCAAGAGAGCAAAACATTCATCCAGAAACAGATGAGAAGAACAGAGGAGAATTGGAAAATGGATGCAGGGGGGAGGAATGGATGATGAGAGAATAGCGGGCCTATTTAAAATGAATTTTTGACCTTATTTTTAAAACATTTATGGATCCCAATTGCCTGTCATGAGATCATTTTCCCTTACAATGCTAGCTTTTCAGTCGGCTCTGCACTTTAACTTGATTTATCCCACTTAAAAAAAGTAGATTGTTAGAAATACCCCTTCTATTAGAAATTCTGTCCCATTACAGTGTCAGCTAAAGGCCACTTGTCAATGTCAGCTTTATCAGATAGAAATTTGCCTCATGAGTTCTCAGATACAATTTTGGAGGACAAGACCCAGGGTCCATTTTTGAGGCTGCTGATTTGCGATGGGATAGCGTCTCCTCAAATTATCCTCTGCTTTTCCCAACTTATCTGTGTGTTTCATGGGATGGTGGGAAGTGATCACAGCAGCTGCTGTACATTAGAAAGACATCCTATAGGAAAGTTGGCTTAGGTAGAACAGTTGACTGAGAAAAGTAAGGAAAGCACTGGTTGAGTGTTAAAAATACAGAGACCCAGCATCTCTTTTCCAGCTGCAGCTCCCCTGGTGCCGTAACCTCCTGTGTGAAGAAAGAAAACTTCCATCAGAAGGTTTTCCTCCTCCTCAGCTGTCTGTTGTCTCTTTAAAGAAAGAATTGACATCTTGAAGATTAGAGCAAGCTTTTCTTTATTCGCAATCACGCGAATTAGTCAGCAGCATGTCTCTTCACTGATAAGTAAAGGTGGAAAAGAAAATCAGCTGTTGTTCAGTCTGTGTTACCACAGCACTGCTGAGGGTCAGCTGCCCGAGGTGGGAACGATGGCATTGCTTAAAAGCTACCTTGAGGACTCTCCTGGCAAGATGCCTTGAGACATTTCTTTGCTTTCTAATATTTTGATTCTATTTTTGTTCCTTCTTTTCTGTCTCTGTAGATTGTGACACAGGCATTTTAAGGGTAAAGCTCCACGCAGGAGTAGAACTCGAGAGCAAGCTGTGGCTGCAGTATCTGCCAGCCTAAAAGACAGTGCCTGTGAAGGCAAGGCTGCTTCATCAATGGGTGATATTGTTGAAATGAAGAGACCAGAAGTCTCTGAAGTTTATGAACTACTTCAACAAGAAGAACTGTTGCAGTAACAAACTTCACAGCACTAAAGCCCTCAAGGTAAAACTCTGATTTTTGAGCAGACTGCCATTCCTCACAACAAAACTGTTTACAAATATTCTGCACTGGAAGGACAAAAAGCAGCAGTCCTGGTGCCACTGTTATGAATCATTTCAAGATTGAGGTACTTTAAGCACCTTTTCAGGTGCTTTGATTAAGGACAATATCCCTCGTGGGAAAAGCAAAGCCTTGGAAATCAGTAATCTCTGGGCATTACACCTAACAGGAAAGGCTTACAGAGGATTACCTAGAAGAAACCTTTGTGAAACTACACTGGATCATAAATCTTCACCTCATCTGAGCATTAATAAAGCTTTATCAGTTTCAGATAACAAGTAGAAATCCTCAGGCTGCTGAAGAGGTAGCACTGACCCAGTCTGAGGCTGGTCAGGACACTCAACACGGAACTCCAACAGGAAGACACATTTGATGCATATTCTTATTTTGGTTTACAAAAGCAATTCAGAAGAAGAATGGCAGGTACATTGACTTACAAATTTGGGTCACAAAATTTAAGGCAGTGGATTAAAGTTAACTGCTTTAAGGAAAGAATTATTTTGCTGAAGATGACAGTTTTGGTAATTGAATCAGAATAATATATACAACAACAGTTTTGGAGTTAATGAACAAATATATATGATAATTTATGTAAAAGCACCCCTTGAACTCTGCATCTCTCTGTGATTTCAATAAAGTCTACTCTTGCATAGGATTTTTTGTACTATAGCCGCAGTCATTGCAGATTTCACTTCAGCATCCACACCAATAGTTTGGAGACATTAAAATCAATTTTAGTTCAAGCTTTAGATGTATATAGATTCTTAAGATTTTTACATATACTGTCTTTTCTTAAACTAAAATTTTGAATCTAGCATCAATTGTGTTTTATCAAAGCTACATTTTTTGAATGTTGGTTGATTATCATTACTTCTGAAGAGACAGAGTCCAAGATCAAAACTTGCTCAGGCAGAGTTCTTGAGTACCCACAGACTATGGCTGTTGCATTTATTTAACACATTCAAAAACCTGGCATTGTCGATTTAATCTCTGGTTCTTCTATAGGTTATAGGTTACCCTTCAGTGGCAGGGTAGACAATGTCTCTGGATGTAAAAGAGGGAATACTCCATGCCTGTAACAGTTCTATAGTGTTTGTAGAATATTTGAAGAAATCTGATGCAGGGGAGCGAATTATTCTATTTTTCACTTCATAAAAGTTGCAAAGGCTATAATGTGGCCAGATTGCTACTGTCCCATGAGCAGAAAGAAGGGTAGGACAGACATGGCTCTATTTCCTCCCTTTCACTAAGCACAGTGAGAGTGTGCTCTTCCAATGCTCTTGTTAACCCAATGAACAGCCAGAGTACCATAAACCCATCTGAAAAGCCTTGATGCTACCACACATGACAAAGCTTGGCTGTGATTTTCTGTCTCAGACTTCATGGAGGAAACCTGGGACTAAATCAAACACAGCGAACAGACCAGTTAACTTTAGCCAAATTCTCATCACTAACATTTTCTCTGGTGGGTTGAGAGATTTCTCAATTTCTATGAACTCCCTAAATTCACGTTAAACCGACAGAGGATTCCTGGAAAACACAAACAAATCAGCACCTTCTGCTAACTCTGCACGGTGCAGAAGCGTTTGGGATTGCATTGTGGACCTACCCAGCGCTGGTCGTGGTCGGGGAGCTGCGTCCTGCCCTCGTCATCCTCGTAGAAAGGCAAACCCTCCCTCCTGGCCTGCTGGTACTCCTTCCGCAGCCTCTGGATACGATCGGCATTCCCACCACCTGTGCAGCCACTGAGGGGGGAAAAAAAACACCAAACCCTAAATAAAATTCCTGTGAACACACGTATCTGACACCAAATACACACAGAGAACTGCCAGACTCGAGACAAAGGGATCGTGCTTGATTTTGCTGATTTGTACAGTTCCCACTGGCCCATATCAGCCTTATTTCTGCTTTCTTGTATTGACAAAGCTGCTGATTGTAAACTTGATCCCTGTTTTTAAAAAAGGCTATCCCTGTCCAAAGAACTTAACAATTCCAGTACAAGACAAGAGACAACAGATGGATGCAGACAGATGGGGGAGCGCAAGAAAACTTTTAACATTCCTGTGAGCAACTATAAATGACCATCATATTTTAATAATAATGATGATGATAAGCTGACAAAAAATGTTTTCTCTTGCTCCCATGCTAAATGTGGAATTTCCCTAAAATGACATATGTTCTAGATAAAGAATAAACTATTATTCACGGAGAAGCACAGAAAGGTTTCGTCTCAGAGAAAAACCCAAACTCGCTCCCAAGTACACAAATGAAAATTGTGTATGAAACCATGAAAATCCAGGGGAGGCAAGAGAGATGGGAAAGCACACTATTAAATCTTGACACCATCTTTTCAAAGTGGTAATTAAACAGTAATTCACTCAGTAATCCACAAAGACTCACTTGTATGCAGAAGTGCATACACTGCAAACTGCTCTGGTAAATCCAGTGGAGTTGCTGAGTTTATCAAGTTAAACACACGCCTTTCTGTGGGTTTTCACCCTAGTGAGCTTTCTAAAACCTTACAGCTGCACTTGTACAGCTGTGGAAGCTCAAGCTATAACCAGGAAGTATTAAATAAAATCCTGAAAATGGCTAAGAATTCGAAAAACTTTGGTCATATTTAAAATTAATAAATTAAAAGCTTCCTGCAGCTATTTCCAGCCCTGCTGTAGTCAGCACTGGGGTGAGTACTGACTGTATGGCTAAGTAGCATTTACTGGCACTCACAGGGAATTATTAATTACACAATTAATTTGTGGCTGCTCCTAAACTGAAACCATTGTTATTGCAGCACATCACCATATATTCTCTTAATCTACAACCTTAACTCCGCCTCACCATCAGTGGACTATAGACACAGAGCTTTGCTCACATGAGCACAGACTCGATGGAGCATCTTGCTCCACTGTGGGCATGCCAGAATCTTGGGAAGCCCTTTATAGGATTTGCACAGCAAACTGAATTTGGACAGCACATACAAAATATTGGACATAAACCCATCAGTTCAGAAATACTTAATTTCTAGTATATACTAGCAATCTAGACTGGTTGGAAATTAATGACCAACTAAGAGAAATTCCACGTAGGCTGCAAACACAACTGAATATGCAGTTAGGATTGGAAATGGTTACTTGCAGCATCAGTATGTTTCCATGAAAATCAGATTACTTCCTTTCCTGAAGTCTAAGTTATCCATCTACAAAGTCCCAGAGGTTTCAAGCTTCTCTGGCTGACTTACCAAAATCTTCCAGAGCACATGAAACTCTTCTCATGATCTGCCAAGACAGTGCAAAAAACTTGCACAAACTCTGTGGACTACTGAGGGGAAAAAAAAAATAATTCCCTCTTCACCTTTCTTCCTTCCACAGATAAATGCCTCTGCTCCTTGCATGAATTCTTGTCAAATAGAGCAGAACCATTTCTAGTTTGCAAAACACTGAGGCTGATGAGGACTATCACTTAGAACAGTGAAGCTTGGTCCATAGCTCATGGGCAGTACAATGCCTGTGAAATCCCCTGACATTCCTTGTGAACACAGAGAAAGTGTTTAATGAGGGCTGCTAACACACAGATAAGGCCCAGGGTATTGTCCCTGTTGCTCTGCCAACAGCACTGCCCAAAGCAGCACTAGCTCAGTGAAATACAGGCAATAGGTCTACTTTGATTCCAGCCCATCTGGCTCCCTGGCTCTGCAAACTCTACAGCACCTATCACCAGTGCTCTAAACCACTTTTTACCACCAGGTACTTTGGCTGAAGAGGCAATCAGAAAATACTACACAGATTGGGTTTCCCCCCACCTTTTCAAATGAAATCCGAGATTGATATATTGTAAGACAGTCAGGAGCCTGTGCTCCACTGACTGGAGATCTCCTGTAGGTGAACTTCCTTCTGCTCAAACCCTTTCAGCCAGACAATGGGAGTGGTGCTGCAGAGTTCAAGCTGATTATATAGATTACAACACAGGGCCTGACAGATTTTGCTTTGGCAAACCTCTGCCACGCAGTATTAAACTACAAACCCTAACCATGAGAACGAGTAGGAACACTTGAATGAAAGATAGCAGCACATGGAAAGTTATCCATCTGGATTAGTGTGAAAACAAGCATAATCTCTGTGGAAACAAGCAGCTCCGTGAAGTCTGATTTCCTGTGCTCCTCTCCTGTGGGTTCTCTCATGTCTGATAATGGTTTACACTGCAGTGTTTCTCCCCTGCAAGAGCATTTTCATCCTGGCCTCCCTAGCAGGCTGGTTATTTGCCCTTAGTGAAACTTTGTGTTTCAGCATCTCTTGAACACCAAGTTACCAGCCAAGTCTGGTCAAAAACAGCCAGCAGGTTCAGAATTTGTTAGAAAAGTGAAGGGAACAGGTAGGAAGAGGGTTGGTCAGTACATCTGCTTCATATCTTCAGGATACTGTTAAAGCTCCACAAGTTTTTTTTCTCCACCACTTTACAGGCACAAATGTAAAAGGCATTGACTTTTGAAAGGGCTGCTTACCGTGGAAGTTTTACCCACTCCTGAGTAAAGTGAGATAAATATGATGCCCTGTGCAATGCTCATGAAACAGTTCTGAATTTCAACTTGGCTCCTGACAATTATGTGAATATATGAACCACATTCAAAGTCACCAGATGAATTCAATCAGCACTGTGCAAATATCGCATACATAATCTATTAGTTTACCCCAAAGAAACTGAAGCATTGAATTCAAACAGAATGAAGTCATCAGTAATAAAAAAAAGAAACTGATAAGGCAATATTAAAAAAAAACCCAACACAATATTCCAAGATTTGCAGAGAAGATCATACATTGACTGTAAACTATTCTCCCATCTGCCTATAAATACATAATTACAAAATATTGGTTTGATCAGATAGCGGTTCTCAGACAGGGCAGCAGCAGACGAATACCAGTTCAAATGTTTCAGATGCATGACTATTTATACCGAGAAGGAACCTGAGCTTACAGAAGAAATATAAAAACAATACTCCAATCAAAGTCAGCTCATATTAAGGATACTTACTGAAGCTTTTCAGCAAGCCTGGTAAGTACAGCAGAGAGATTTCTTTTAAAGTAGCTTTACATTTAATGCAGTACTCTCTCCTTGAGGAGATATAAATATTACAGTCCTCATCATATGCACAATTCTGTGCACACTTGCCTCTCTGACATGGCTCTGGAGCCGTGCTACATGTTCTTCAGAGAACCGTGCAACCACCCATTTACCATTCCCTCCACCATCACATGTTCCCAGGATCCAAAATTTAATGTACTGTCTGACTTCTCTGTGTCACAAGACTGTGAGAGAACCGTTCACTCAGCATTTTACAGTTGTTTTCAGAATGATTTCCTGAAATTGTGCTACATGTAAAGAGGCTGATTCACAAGCAGCTAACACTGGGAAGTTCTAAAATTATGTCTATGCGTACAAATAAATCTCTGAGAAACTTCAGAAAGAGTTGTGAAGACTCAGGTGCTGATTTCAAACAACAGTAACAAACATGTCAAAAAACCCAAGCCACAAACAAACTTGAGAGAAGTTCAACAGTTCTTCCAATGAGCTGCAACATACTGCAAGTGTGGGCTTGGTTTTTTTTTTTTTTTTGAAAACCAACATCTCTGGAGAGATAAACAAACACCATAGCAATAAATATATATATATGTAATATTATATATAAAGCAAATATTATATAATTATATTAATAATTATATATTCAGTATGACAGACTAGGGCTTTTTTTCAAAGAATTGAAACACACTCTAGTCAATATTTAATACATATGGGCTCAGGTTTTGCACAGTAAAATCTCCTCCATGCTCTTCCTCTGAGTTTCTAATCTGGATTTCCATCATTCAAGTTCAAATGGCATTTTTTAAATTAGTGACTTCTTACTGCAGCTTTCTTGATAACACAAAATTAAAAACGAGTGTCGCACACAAGAAGTAAGATGAACCACTTAAAGCTATATATAAACATACATTTAAAGAGGCAATAAACATTTTGTTTCCAGTGGTTTTCCTAAACACATTGATATTGCACAGGGCTTTTTTGCCAACCACTTCTTTCAAACACTAATTTCACCCAGTTGACTGTCAGTCCCCTAAGCAAACAACTGGTGCTGGAAAGTTAAAATAAAACAAAACAAGCAAACAAAAAAGGAGAAAAAACCAAAATTATTCTTTCAGAGATTTTTCCATTAACAAACAAATCTAAGACAAAACGTGATTCACAGACTCTACAGAATGGACAATCTTCCATTCATGATCTGCTAAAAAACAAAACTGATTTTACATACTGAAGGGAACACAGTGGTCTACAAAGATACACAGTATAAGGGTGTCCAACAGAGCATGTAAGAATATCTTTCACTTAGGATAAAACTTCCATTTTGAAGTTAAACAAATAAATATTTCAGTTCCAGCCCTTGCACTTCTATCCTGAAGTATTACATTTCTTATGAAGATATTTTTTGCAACCTCAGTAGTAAGAAGGAATAAAAAGAATGGTGGGAAGTGATAAAATGAAAATCAATGGTAGGAACATAATTCTACTGTAATTCAGCTTTCATCTTTGTGACCACCAAGAGAAAGAGATTTTAGAGAGAAAAGAACATCTGTTGTTTTCATAAGCATTTGAGTAAGGAAATGGTATTACAAGGCAAGACTTGTCAGAACTGCTTTGCTGGCATCACTGATGTTGCCTTGCAGGTTCAGGAATCACCTCTGATGATTCCTGGCCAAAGCCAGCCCAGGTTTTGGTTCACATACCCCACACTGAGGACCCAAGTTAAGAATGCCATCCTTCTAGGAACTGGAACCATGGAATATGATTTATTGATCTCCACAAGACCTGCCTTCTTGCTCTGGGCAGGAACATACTGGATGTATACATAACTACTGTCTTTCTCCATGGAGAGGGCTCTATGAGGACACTCTTGTGCAAAGTGACTGGCAGGTAGACTTTGAGCCCTGTTCCATTTCGACAGGACCGTCTGAGAAGGTCTGCATAGATGGAATGATGTGAGAAGCGTTAGATGGATGTGTTTCTCTCTAGGTACGTAAATACACGTAAAGAATCATAAACAAACTGCAGAAAAACTAATTACACTGAAGAAGAACCTGTACATTAAAATCCCCGAATCTTAATCTGTTTACTAATATTTTAAAAACTCCTGACTGTGCTTCAGTGGAACATACACTGTCACCTTTCAATTCTTTAGGCGAACATAAAAGCAGTACAACCACTTGTGTCCAAAAGGTCAAAGCCTCTTAGGGCAGCACATGATTACCATTTGTCTGGAGGTAAATTGAGTCCTATTGACCCTGTAACATCACTGCTGACCTCTTGACATTAGGAGCTCAGTGGAAAGAGAGAAGATGATATTTGCAGGTTCCTACAGACTCATTAGGAAGAAAGAAGGAAAGAGAACCTTGCATGATATGAATTAGCAACGTCATCAACCTTTTCTTTCCCCAAATAGCTCACAATATGTTTACAGAAGCCTCAAAAGAACCATTTGAAGACTGAGACCAACAGATTTGTATCACTTTCAGTTTTTCCAAACTGTTTATAAAATATCTCTCAGTGGCTTGACACAAGGCAACCTTTTACGCTTCCCTCCCTTCCCATGACATACAACACCTTTTCCTGTTTGTCATGGCAGACGGCCTAGATATTCAAATGAGCATCATCTATTCCAACCAGCCACTTCTCATCTCCATTACTCTCCTTTTAAACTTACAGTTGACTACAGCTGGTCAGGAATAATGGGAGGTAAAGCCTAATTTGTTGTTTTACGGAAACAAAATTGGCACACTGAGGTTTAACTTCACTCTAAGGGATACGGTATTTGCTACTCCAACAGAAACACATTATTTGCAATCTAGTAGAAAGGAAAGAGAAAAAGGCAGGCATTTTCTTGTTTGCAGATGGTCATCTTTATTTAAAAAAAAAAAAAAGGTTATTTTTTTCCTTTTCTCTGCTCAATGTATTGTGCCTCATCAAAGAAGGCAATCACCAGATCTTAACTAATAATAAAAAAGGATGCCTTTCCAGTACGAGCTGGTTAATGGCAATGTCTGTTTCTGGCATGGGACCAGTTCACTGCTGTCTTGTTGATGTGAGATGTGCACTTGTCTCCGAAGGGCTAGGAAAGCAGGGAGATTAGGGACTCGGCTGCTGACAACAACCAAACTCTCTATAAACAATACACAATGAAAATAATGAAAACCAGATTTTCCTGGTATTTTCAGTAGCCTCTAGACAATGCAACAGTTTCTGGTTTCTTCACTAAAGATGATATCAATTATGCCTTTTATTCATCATGCAGAAGTCACGTGTGAGGCATAATTGAAGGCCTTCTCTCCAAGGTAATTTCATCTGGATTTACGCGGCAAAGTACTTAAATTGCCTTTTTTGGCACTTCGTATTACAACACAGCTTGGGAAGGGGTATTTTACTTTACTGATGTAAAGCAGCTGGCATATTTACAATAGATAGGTCACATCAACACAGAGCAGATTTCCAGCCCTCCAAACTCCATTTACAGCAGCTTTAACAATCCAACAAAGCAAATGCTGAATGCTAAACTCCAGCGTAGAAATGCAACTCTATTTCCTAAAGACTATCACACCTGCCTGGAACTGGCAGCTAGGTTTCTTTCACTTAGAGGCTATTGCTTTTTGCACTGCCATTTATTAAACTTATCACCAAAGCTGAAATAATAACTACTATACAAACTTCCAATGAATTAGCCATTCAGGAGTCCCTCAGGAATTCTCTTTACCACACACAAAGCAAAAGCAGGAGGGAGAGAAGGTAACTATATTCAGTGCAGTCTTCATTTCTGCACTCCCTTGTGAGAGAAGAATTGAGGATCTAAGAATTCTCTCACAGTAGATGCCGCTGCCCATGTTCTAAACCATATTTTGTTGAAAATTTCAAAGCACAGAATTAACTATCCATTTTCTCTCAGAAATTACTTCTCCAAGTCTCACACTAGAGACTCTATCATCTGCTCTTCGTTACATATGTGCCAATCTATGCCACTGGCAGAGTGGAAGCAACTAATCCCCTATGTTGTTTGCTGTTTTAATACTTGCCTAGCTAGAGAGGAGGTAGACAACTCAACCTCAACTAAAAAAAAGTTCTCTGTTTCTGCAATTTTGCGACAGATATAGCTTACATTTTAAAAATGAAAAAGAACTCACATCATGTGCAAAGCATCAGGGAAAAGTGCAGCTCTCAGAGCCAAAACACATCCTTACTATAAAGCTGGCTTTTTGGGGGGTGTTTTTAATAAATGGCCACTACAAGGATAACATTAATCCAGTGTTAGGACTTTTACAGGAAAAAAAATACAAATGTAATTTATCTTTTTTAACTGTCAGTCGCATTTCTAACGCTTTCCAATCTGTAGCTTCCAGCGGCCTTTTGTCTTTCTGCCATGGCAGGAATATCTTGGACAGCTGTAAGAGCTTTGTAAGCTATCTTTCTCAAAATCCATTAGCTAATTCAAGGAACCTAATTAGAGCTGCCATTTTGATGGAGCATATCGAATGCTCTGTATAAACTAGTAACACCATCAATGTTTATTAAAAATTGCGAGAACCAAAGCTCTCCCTTCCATATAAATATTAATGGACAGATACACAATCCTTATTGAAATACAGACGGCATTATGACCACAGCAATCCACACAGGTACACTCAGAACCCCGTGTGATGCTTTTATTCACAAAGGCTGAAGTTCAGAAGCAAAACCTAGGGACAATTTCACACAAACCGTTGAAAATTGACCAGCTTCCATTTACACCATCCTTATGTGCATTAAGGGAAGCAAAGCACACTAAAGATGATTTGTTTCTTGAGTTTTTTTTCTGAGTAGTGTGCTGACAATTTGGAGTGCATTTTGAGCTTACCTCAAGAATGCACTCCAGCTGGAACCATTTTATAGCTCCTCTTAAACCAGCCACTCCAATCACTGTACTTTGTAGACATTTACACATACTCCAGTACTATACTGTTTAAGGGTATCCAAAGATTCAAAGGGAATTTGCTCTGTAGAGTTAAAACTCAAATTCTGCTGTAGACAGCAACAAAGTCGGTGAAAGGAGCCAGACATCTGGAGCAGAGCTTTCCTACTTTCTGCTGTGTGAAAGCCCAACCATAATGAAAAAACAGCTCACAGACAACGACACAACACATGAAATACTGACCGTCCTAAGAACATATCGGAGACATAATTAGGTTAGGCTGTACAAGCACATGCCTTTGGCTGCAGAAAGAAAAAGTTTTCTGGCTATTTCACAGCTTTGTTTTTAACTTGATACTTCATAAATGGAACTGCAGAAAAGCTCATATGTTACCATTTCAATCTGACGTTCACTTTCATATGCATCTAACAGTGCCTGGATTCTATTTATATGTACAACTAAATATACGTGCGTAGAAAAATCATCAGGCATGCTACAGAAAGACAGCAGATGCTCTTATTAAGCCACTGGCACATGCAAGGTGAAGCGTGTAAGCCTTACAGAAAGCATTTAACACTCCAACTACAAGCTAAAGAAAAGCAAAGACAACAAGTGAAATTTTTCTAGCTCAATTTGCTAGCTTGGAGTGCAAGGCACAGCAAGGCAAAAGCACTGCTGAATGACTCTCATCACACAGGGCTTCTTGCAGAGGGGGGGTATAATCCATAGACACTCTTCAAAACATCCTAACTCCAGTGCCACGAGCTGAAGTTCACTTACTCACAATATATACTAAAATGACACATGAAACATTTAACAGATGTGCAAAAGAAACAGGCACAGTCGTATTTTCTACACCATAATAGGGCACAGGGTTAAACATTCAATGACAATCTTACCATGGGGACAACCCTGAAGGTAAATTCATTTTGGTTCTCTGATAGGGCAGTATTTCCAAACTACAACTTGAGATTTGAGCAGTTTCACAGGAACACACTCAAAAACGAAAACATGAATTACCACTGGCTTCTCTCAGGAGTTATATCTGGCAAATTTAGCTTGTGGTTATTGCTCAACAAAGCCCCTGACAGATGCTGAAGTGGTAGACGGATTTTTGCAAAGTTCTGCTGCCCCCAAGGCCATCCTATCTACCCTTCCAGCAGCCTCTGCCCTGAGCACTTCCCTTGGTGCAGCTGGGTCCTGGGACCACAGTTGTTTGGTTTGCATTCACAGACTGAGGAGCACACATTCCTTCAAACCACTTTCATTACAAGCTCTGCAGAAACAGAACTGAACTCTTTATAAGCCAAACTGCATTTTGGAGAGGTATTTCTGAACTTGGAAGCCTCAAGTTAGCAGTGTAACTTCATTGTTTTGCATTATGCAGGCAATGGAAGCTCCTGGACTTACAGATGTTTGTTGTTTTTCCAGCTCCTTCTTACAGCTGCAATTCCACTGCACTTCTGATAGGAAATTACTCCTGCTTTTCCACTTGGAGAATAGAGCTGTTTAAGACTAAAAGTAAACCCTACTCCTTTTTAGTAATTGCTCTGAAAAATGTTAAATAAAAATGGAAAAAAACCCCAAAATAATGGAATCTTCAAACTGTACAGAACCGTTTTTTTGGCATACCTTGCCTGGGAAAGGAAGATCAAACTTATCTCTCTGTGTTTGGCCGGGAATCCCACAAATGCTGGAGCAAGTGTTCTGGTTCAGGCTCACGTCTGCCTCTACAGAAGGATCCTCATGGCTTTCAACAGCCATGTTTAGAGATCCACCTTACCACTCCTTTCCCACCTTTTTTTGTCTTGCTGCCTCAATTCTCTGTTCTCATCCTGATGCTTGGAAGTCTTTCCCTTCCTTATCTTTCAGCCAAGGCTGCCAATTTCCTCCACCCATTATTGGCCTCCCATACGAGCAGATCTCTGTCCCACAAGCAGCTGTAGCACAGAAACACCTCCCCTGGTGCCCCCAGGTCAGGACATCTCCTTCAGCACTCCTTGAGACCCATCTCCCAGCAGCACTTCCCAAAGCAGCTGCCAGGGAGGATGTGGTTGCAGGTGCCATGGGACATCCAACATTCCTTCTGGCACCGGTTCAGGTGAGGTGCTCATGTCTGACACACCAACAGAGCATCAAACCAGCACTACTGGTACACTTCTCTCTGCTTTGAAGCATCCACAAACTGTCCACAGCTACGGTCTGGTCCAGCATTTCTCTTCATCCTCCCCATCCTCTAGCTGCTCCAGCCTCTCCTCTGTTCTCATTCTTGTCCTGCCCCGCCTTGGCATTTTTTAGGGCATTCAGAGCAGCTCATCCTTTTACTCCCTTGGAAGGTTTGGGCCTGGGAACACTGATCATCACTGAAACACCCCCATCCTTCAGTCCTGCAACAGGAGTCTATCTGGTCCCTGCAGCCAGAACCTGCTACTGGAAAAACATATTTTGGCTCTGGCAGTTCAGGACAAGTACTTTTGGTGAAGTTAGCAGCCAAGTTTCTATCATGTGTGTGGGAAGTACTCTAAATCTTACAACTTAGTCAAATTGTCACCATTCAAGGGGTGGCAAAAGCCACAGTCTGGTATAACACTAGGCTGTGTTCCCTTCCAAAATGTAAAGACCCCATTCCAGCATATGGAAAGACTATAAATTCTTGTTGGAAGAATAGATGCTGCTGCTTTTTACTTTTTGCACAGACAAAACAACCCCTTGTCATCTTCTTCCAGCTACACCCTCCGCCCCCCAGAAAACCCAGCTGTTATCTGATCCCATAAAAACTCAGTTCAGCACACTTCCTGCATAGGCATTTTCAACCCAAATGGTTGAAGATTGGTTATCAACACGTGCAAACACAGTTTTCCAATGGGAGTCGGGCCAGCAGCTCCCCAGGCACGAGTGGTACAGCGTGTTTCCATAGCTGTCCCCCTCCCTGCCCTATAGGATCGCATTCTCTCTGGTCCAGCAGGTTGCTCCTGGCATCTGTGGGATGAGCACTCCTTAACAACAACCACAACACCTTTGAGGGTACAGCCTGGCACACACACAGTACTCCTGCACATGCTCCAGATTAAGCTGTAGTCAGCTTAATGAGAGTCTTAATTGATGAGTGCTACTTCCTTCACTTGTCCATTAAGATAAGTACAGCACATGGACATTTCAACCCATCAAATAAGAGAAAATGCATTAATTTTGGTTTTCTTAGAGCTGTTAATAAATCTGACACTGTCTGGCAGTTTTCTTCATTTCCTACCATTTGACAGATACTGTGATCACAAGTTACAGAAGATGTTTTTCCTCTGAAATTATCATTCTGGTAATACAAGCCAGAAGGAAACTTTATCAAGAAGCTGGGTATCGGTTTTATTTTTAACTTTATGTGGCTGGTTTGTGAATATCCGAATGTGATAAAAAAATAAATTCCATCCAGTACTATTAAAAATAATACACACACACACACACACAGACACATTACAAATGACTGTACTACAGCAAATAATCACACTGTGTATTTATCAGTAAGAGCCAGTATTCCTCTCATATAATCAGCCTGGCTATACTTAGACCCCTTCACTGTAAGAGCTCCTGCAACTGTTTTCTTCCTCTTTCTCCCTCACAAATTGACATTTGTATGGAATCAAGAAAAATCTTCCTTAATAATTTTTCATTACTAATGGCTTTTTTTGGTATGTGTATTTGAGAGGAGGGAAGGCAAAGGGCAGGAAAAAGGAGCTTTAAGTGCTCTGCAAATTATCCTCCTGAATCTGGGCCTCATAAATCCTATCAAATGTTATATTTCATCAATAGGCTGGAAAAGCTTTTTTCTCTGCAATGATGAAGCCTGAGTTTAAAATTTATGGTTTCATTTTAGAAATGGACTATAAAAAGAGTCTGACTTGGCTGTCCATCAGCTGTAGCTGACATTAGCAAGTTAGGTGTGGACTTTGAAAGTGTGATATGTATTTTTTATTTATTATACAGGTACATACATATATATATATATGCATATATGAGGACATGTGTATCACCGTGGGTCTGTGCATGCATAAATACAAAGCTAGATTTAAAAAAAAAAAAAGTCTTAAAAAGACATTTTTCAATGCAAGAGGATCTGAGATATTCAGCAGATTAGATTGCAAAGTGATAGAAGTGTCCAGAAGAGAGCTGGCTCAGGGACCTGCAGCAACACAAGCAAATTGCATTTTGCTGCACAAATGATCGAGATAAAGTAGTTTAATTTGTTCTCGTTCCTGGGGTGGCAAAATGCAATTCAGCAACGGCACAGTAAGGTTCATAGGGAGGCAGGGAAGATTCCAACAGGCTGTGAGGAGAAGAGGGGAGGAAGGCAGGTGAGGACCAAAATGTTTTAGGCAGGGGAGGATAATTAGCAAAGGACTGATGGATTGGGGAAGAGGGGGTGCAGAGCTTCTGGACCTTGCACAGCCATGGAAAGGGCAGGAAGGAGACAGCCTCCCTCATCTCCATGCTACTCTGTCTCTACTGCCTTCCTTCTCTTTTCCCAAGCTCTGGAAACAATTCTGGCTCCCCAAAGAGCTGCTCCTCCTTGTTCTCCTGCATTGCCAGAGGTAGGAGTGCACTGAGATGATGGCTCCCATTCCTGTTGCTGCCACCGCTGACAGGAGCCATGTGGGTGCCACAGCTGTCCTCTACAAGCCCAAAACTTCCTCTGGCAGCCACAACAGCATCTTCCTCAGATGGAGGAGGAGGCAATCTGTGCATCTGCCGAAACACCCACTCCTCTCTTCCCTTACCCTTATCAGAGCTGCAGGTCTGTGGCCAGTCATTACTACTTAGTTGCACCTATGCTGAAAGGCAGCCTTAAAGACAACACTTCTAACAGAAGCATCACTGCTCCCCAAAATCCTGATATTTGTAAAAGGAAACCGCATTTAAAATAAAACTCAGATAAATAAAGCGGCACAACTGCAGTCGGAGAAAGTGAAGTTCCCTTCTGAATGCAGGGGAGCCCATTTCCCTCCATCTGCTACTAAAAAATGTCATTTTGTAACTCAAAGAATTAATGATGGATTATGTGAAAACAGCAAATCAGATCATGCTGTTGAGGCATTATATGAACTAAACAGAAGAGCAGTTAATCTAAATCGCATGTGGGATGGTTATTATGGTGTGCTGCCATCACTGCTGCTGAGCCTGGCTGGAATATTGGTTTTGGTGGCAACACATGGAAAAACCTGAACGTTCTGTTCCTCATTATAAAATGAGGAGAAATCTCACTCTGGGGAACGTGGTCAAAGCTGACAAGTGAGCTCTGCAGAAAAGGCTGGGCAGGGGCTGTGGTTAATGGCAAAGGCACTCTGAGTCAACACTAAGAAAACAAACACCATCCTTCCACCACCTCTATTTTGTAACACAAACGAGACAAAGAACCCACCATCCACGCTCAGGAGGCTTGTATGCTGTGGCTTCAGATCCCTGTTGAAACTCCCTGCTCAGAGGATGTTTGGCCAGGCTCCTGCCAGCTGCAGGGCACAGCCATGGCACAAGCCAGGGATAATCACTGATGTGCTGTTCTCCAGCAGGGAGGGCAAGCATCACCCACCTGTCTGCAATGCGCAAGTCAGAATGTGTTCTGCTCCTAGCGCTAAGTTTCCACTGTAAATAATACATAAAATAAATACATAAAATAAATACATAAAATACACTCTTCTTTCACCAACTTATAGAAATGAGAGGACAGGAAGTTGCCCGTACTTCCAAGAAAAAAGGTATTTGCATTAGGGAAGAGTAACTTTATCATACCTTGATTTACAGATGGCCTGTCTCTGGAATTGCACATTTTCTGCTGAAAGGTGGCATACAGCAGTGTCATATCACACAAGCAGAAGTTACTCAGAAACAAGAAAACCTTGAACTCTTTCAGATTCATACAAGTTAACCCCATTTAACAATGACACTCAGGACACTAAACCAATAGTGACATGGTAGCATTTTCAAACATAAATGCACTCATCACAGCACAGATCTAGAATATTTCTAGCAGTATATTATTTCCATAGTTTCCCCTGCATGTTTCTCATTGAAGGTTTCAAAATAACCAAGAAATTCAGCTTTCCCTGAAACTCTTGAAATTTTTCCAACCTGAGTTAACTCTTCTACACAGTCACATATTTCTACCATTCTGCAAGAGAACGTCCTGTCACTGTTCAAATCCTTAATTTTTTTCTCTTCTAAAATCTTTTAATCTGCTTTCCCCCTCCCCCCCAAAGGATGTCTTGTTTAGTTTTGTTATTCTGTCTTCTTTTCTTGTCTCCTTATTTCCTCACCTCTTCCCTGAGACCCCAGGGGCTTTTAATTTTTTTTTTTACATTTATTTTTAATTATTTTTAATTTTCCTTGAGCTCCTGTGAACTCTGACCTGCTTACAGACAGCAACTCCCAGAGCTTAAGGGCTAATGTTTCACCCCCTACTCAGCATCGTGGATCTGGCTGCAGTCATCAGTAACCAGAATTCATCATCATCAATGGATTTTCAGTGACAGGCACTGTATTTGCTCAGATAATGGCCCCATATATTGCCTTTGAAATGAGGGTGTGACCACTACTTAGGATATTCTCAGGAGTCAGTAAATGGCACTGCTGCAGGACATGTTTTGAAGGAACTAATAACCTGACAGAGCTACTGCACAATAGGACCAAGCTGCTCTTGTGTCAGGTAACTAACTGTACAGAGAATGCACTGAACACCTGTGAGAATGCAGCCTGTAAAATCACTATTTCTGATGCAGGGTAAACGTCACTTCTCTAGCCCTCAACTTCATAAGCATGCCAACCATCACCAGTGTGGATCACAGCCTCCATTCCTGGATAGTTGGGTATACTGAATCCAGTCCAGGTCTGTATACTTGTCCCACCAAGAGAGAGGAATGCAAGCTAGCCCAGTGAGATGTGGGAGAAAGAAAGAGCACTTCCATCTGCTGCAACGACCAAAGCTAAAACCCCATGGATGTGCCCTATCTCTAACTTACACACATTGACCACAGGATTTTTCCTTCCCTCATTTTTTCTGTATTCAAATATATCCTCCACTAATGCACCAAACTACCCTTTTTCCTCCCCATCTAATTCACTGCTCCCCACGGGATAGCCACTAAATTTGATTCATGAATACAGTACATTTACAGGCAAAACTGGGAATAGAGAAACCCCTCCCCTTCCCATCACATCACTCTCCAACAGGGAGTTTGAGACACATTGAACAAAGAAGCCTCTAATCTTCCAGCATACAGCTTAGAAATCAGAATGGGATTTCCATTCTGCATCTCTTGCTTCATTACAGAAGATATGGTCCTTAAAACAGGCAATTTCCTTTGGCCAGGAACGTTTAAGGTGCTAGCTTTGGGTTTTGGTTTTCTGTAGATCCACAGTGCAGCAGGCAGCCCCCCTGCCTCCAGTCCCACCCCCAAACCCCAGCCGCAGAGTGAAGATTTCTAAAGGATTCAGGCAGCTGCAGAAAATGCAGGACTCCAGCTCTTGGGCCTCATCTGTGTTTCACTCCTTTCACATCCATCTGGATTTGACAAAGTCGTGCTTATCAGTAAGATCAGCAGATAGTCTCCTGGCTGTGCTGTGGTGCAGAATTGGGTCAGAAGAGCGTTCTGCCAGCTTGTGTTCTGCTCTTTAATCTGCCATAAGTAGTTGTGGAGACAGCAATAAAGGACATCTCATCACACTAACCAAATGCTTCACCCCCTAATCCTGGTCAATTTTCCAGCCTTGTGAGGAAAATGGAATAAAAATCACACATTACCACTATTCAACTGCCTATTCCAAGAGCATAAAATTTTGAGAATACAAGTAAGGCCAGGAGGCAAGTCTATTTTATGAAAATATATCACGTTTGGAGGCAAACGGAATGTTACGAAAATAAAGTCTGAAGAATAATAGTTCTCAAGTTTTAAGCCATCTTCTTCTGTGATGCCATAGCTGGGTCTTCCAGCCGGCCTCAGCAGATGGCCACGTTGGCCACCATCACAAATAGCAGTCTGGAAACAAGTGCCCTACAGCCTTGCCTAAGCGTCTTGGCTGGAATACACTCTGAGGCAGCAGTTCTGCACTCACAACTCGGAGATATTCCCAGTGCACTTGCTTAAGAATTCTTGAAATTTGTGAAGAGATTAAAGCCAAACTTCTGGTCCAGGAGAGGTCAGGGAAAATAACAGAATGTTGGCTACTAGCTTTTAAATGGTAATTGTCACTATTCACACTAAAAACAACCCCTCCCCACGCCAGCACACAGTACGAAAATCTGCTCAAAAATAGTAATCATAAAGAAACAAAAGGAATTTTCTCTTAAATAGTAGGTAAGTTCAGCTGCAGAGTATTTCAGCAGCTACATACAATTTTTTTGCTTCACGGAAGCTGTGCAACCATTCCTCCTCTTACATACAACTGTGCAAATCAGTGTGTTAGTGATGCTTTTGCAAAGAGGGTTTGACAACAATAGAGAGTCCCCAGCCTGCTAAATAAGAAGTGACAACTCCATTTGAAAGCTGTCTCTGGATGTGTTTTATGTGCAGAAATTATCTGTGACAGTTCAGATCAAAATAGAGTTTTCATTTCATGTGGGAGGTAAATGGACGATAGAATAGGTTACTTTAAATGCTGCAGTCTAGTCCAATTAATGTTTCAGGCTTTTCCGTATTCTGTGCTCTAAACTTTGAGGTTAAAAAAAACAAAAAAAAAAGTAAAAATCATTTTGTCAATAGCATGATGCAAAGAACAGGCCAAAAGGTAATAAAAGCGGTTAACAAAAACAGTCATGCAGACGTATGGCAGAAATGCTGAAGTTACAGTAACCTGGCGGTGAAACTAATAAGTATAAAACAGAAAAGAAAATATCACTCCATTCTTCCAGGGAGAACCAGGGAGGGGAATCAATTCTGATTTCCCATCTCAATCAGCAGAGATTTTGCCGTTTACTTTGATGGAAACAGGACTTGCATATCAGTTTTCTCTCTGTGCAGCAGACACGAATCCACCTGCTATCGTTTGCTTTTTCAGATTGCACAATATAAATTTACAATTTCTGGCTTATGTAACTACGCAAATGGCATAATTTGTACTTTAAAAAAAATGCCAAATCCAAGGTGTTCACATTTGTTACCTGTAACTCAATCAGTTGTTCTCTGACCCATTTTAAAGAAAAATGTTTTCTTTAAGGTTTGGATCTACTGCTGTGTTACTGAAGCACACCAGTGGTCATGGTGGGAACTGTGCTGATACAGTGCCTGTACCTTTCTAACTATCTTTTTCCAAGTTGGTGGGGAAAGCAGTAGTTCTAGCATGGCTTTTTAGATGCAACCATAAAGTACTGTTAGTAGAAAAGGTATGGACCCAAAAGTGAGTGATCTCATCCCAAACAAGGGCCCACGATTCTTAAATAATCTATTTTGTTTATGCCATGCTTTAAACAATGCATATTTTGATCTTTTCTGAGAAACAGCATTTTTCTTGGCACGATTTTCAATTTCCACCCACTTGGAAGAGCAGGTGTCTTTGTGTGTCATCGCTCAACCCTGGGAATAGAGAAAACATTTTAAAAAACATGTTAAAATTGTTGTTCTAAAGTCAAGGGACATTAATTTAAGGTTCCATGGGCATTAAAGAAGAACAAACCACTCACTTTAAATGCACTGAGCTAGTAGAAACACTAACTGAGACAAAGCATTCAAAGGATATGAGACCTCAGTATCTAGTGGCCAAAGACTGAACACTGGTAATCTTATTCCACGGAGGCGAGTTTTAACACAAAAGAGAAATTACCATCTATCTATGCACTAGAGTCTGGAAAAGAAAAACAACAGAACAATGAAGCTGCTCAGACATCTGGTATATTATACACAGCTAATAGTAACGAGAGAGTGGGCAGAGTGCAGATTAAAGGCAAAAAGGTATGAAAGAATACTTATTGCAGAAGGTACAGAGACATGGAAAAAATACCAGTAGTCAGAATAATGATCTAAATTTTGGGAGGGGTTCTCAAGCCCTTATCACGTTCAGATTGATAATATATTTGTTGCAGCATTCAAAGAAAGAGAATGAGACTCCTGCCTATTCACTTTTGGAGCCAGAACATGTCACTAAGAGCACGAGACTTTTCAAGCTCTGTGGTAAGGAGGTCAAAGCATCACCACCAATGCAGACAGTGGTATTTACAGAGAAAAGAAGGAAAAGATCAATCCCTCTCCCCTCCATCCCCTTTACTCTCCCTTTCTGAAGCAGCTGCTGCTTAAACATTGCCATTGTATACAGAGGCACATAATAATTGCCTCTTGGTTTCTTTTATTTTCCTTTTTCTTTTTTTTTTCTTTTTGAATGAGGAACAGCAGAAAATGTTAAAGGAAGATAACAACACCTTATTCAGGTGAAGGACCACAGACTGCTTGTCATGTGTGTACTACTAATCAATTATGATTAGAAACAGGTTTATTGCTCTGATGCTGTTCCTCAACCCTCCTCCACAACCTCACACCCTTTTGCCACATTATGGAAGTTTCTGCTGATATGTAAAGCTTTCAGACAGTTATTGAGCACTGTGGTGACTCAGGCATTGAAAGCAGCTGCCCCTTTCCTGCCTCTCCACAAGACCTACCATGTTTTATTATGCTCCCATTCCTCTGAAGATGCCTTGCTGCTTACTTTTCAATTACCAGGCCACGCACAACACTTGCATTAGTAACATGTTCCACGCATAAACTTATATGCCAGTCTCAAAATAATTGTTTTATATGCATTTATGTAAATACTATAATGATCCTTTACAGTTTATTCCCATTTACGAGGTAATAACCATACGCAGGACTAAAGTAGGCATCTAAGCCTAAGGGCAGAAGTGTTCACAACAGATAAACTCCATGGCTGAAGGACATGCTCCAGCTAATACTGGTTTGAGAAGAAATGCCCCTAAGATACTATTATGCTGAAAATTTTTATTTAAGATTAAAATTAAGCAATTGAAGGCATTAAACCACAAATATGGGTCAAAGACTGAATGATGTTGTTTGAAATTTTAAAGCATTGGTTGTCACTTTCTTGTTCCTCCTTACTGCTACCAAGTCACTGGAGGGAGGGGGCTAACAACCTCCCAGAGGTTCAACAGAGCACTGTGACACTGCACTGCTGTCACACCAACCTCCTGGTACAGCTAGGAAACTGGAGAGAAACAAGGAAAAAATAAATTAGGAGAACATTTATTGCTCTACAAGCACGTTATATTTATTGCAGTTTTAGCACTTTCTAGAGGTATCTCACACTCACTCCTCTTGCATGTTTTTTATTGTGGGCTGGTTTTTTTGTTTTTCTCCAGTTTAGGGGAAGGGAAAAATGAAGACAGCTACCTGTTTTGCAGGCAACAGAAGAGTATGAAATCCTTCATGCAATCACCCTTCAGTGCTTTCTAACAATGGCCTCCAGACATCAAGGACAAGTTAGTGATAAAAAGAGATAACCAGCGTGGCTATCTGAAACAACACGATTTTCTCACGTCCCTCTGTCCTAATGAAAGACCTCTCAGGCTCAGACCACGATGTAGACGAAGACGAGTTGTTTCTTTCATTTTCTACGAGAGTCTAACACGACTCTCCACAAAGCAGTCACAATTCTCTTAGACCATCCCAGGATCAATGCTGATACCTTGATCGATGTCAACAAACGCCCTGCTGCTGCATGACCTGCCAGAGGAGCACACGTGGACTCCAGATGGTGCCAGGTCCTCTCGTGGGAACGCCAGGGCAGGCACAGAGGTTCCGAGCATACACCAACTTAACTACATCAGAAGGCTGGAGCTGATGAAACAATAAACTATTTCTTGGCTTGCTATGACCCCTTGGATTACTGTCTGTGCCAGTGGATTTGTGATCATGGATTGAAAAACAGCACGCTTCAGAGTTTGTCATCGACTGTACACTCTGCACAGCTGTCAGACAATAATCACAATTATTGTCTTTTTATTCAGCATCCTGTTGCCTATTAAGCCATTTCCATCACATCTCATCATTCTTCCCAATATTTCTGCTAGCACAATATTGAGTGATTTTCAGCTTTTCAAACAACATCAGTTTTTACAGTTTTCTGCTAATCAAAAGATCTGGTTCATGCTTTTGCCTACACTTTCTGTCAACAATGCTGCCAACTAAGCGCTTGGGTAACTATTTGCCCCTGGCATCTCGACACAAACAGGGAACAAGGTCATGGATAATTTTTAGGAGCAGTCATTTTATCCTGCAATTAGATGCTTGAAACTTCCATGAGAAGACTCCCACTGAGTCATTCTGAAGTCAGATCTGTGGCCCCCTTAGACCTTTTATATCTTATTATGCTGCAATTAGCAGTAAAATCTTAAAGATACGCTGGTGTAAACTCCAGGTGAACCGCGACTGCAGAAAAATCAGGGTACAGTAAAAATCTCCTACATCTTATGGATATATAGAGATGGCAATGATTTCCACTGCAAGGCTTCCACTACACAGTTAGGCTGTGCTCAGCACTTTGCCTGGACGTGAGCAGCCACTCTGGAAAACCCTACCAGAGCTCCTGCATTATTCCTGGTGGCAGCAGAACCTGGCAATGCTGGTGGGTCTGAGGAGCACCCCACAGCTCCCTGTGCTGCAGCCTTTTCACCTGGTGTGAGCAGCTTTCCTGGGGAATCTAGGAAAACCAACTGAGTATTTATTTTGAGAATGTTATCTCTACAATGAAAGAAATAATTCCTTTCTCCCATTTAACTAGTAGCAGTTAGAAAAAAACGGTAGGAGAGGATTTTTCTGAAAGTCATGGTTTGGGATAGAGTGTGAGGTTCCTGAGGTCAGCAACCTAGATTCATCTGACAGGGGGCTACACAGCAAAGCTTGCACAAGGCCAAGTCACCAGGGTTTTTCTCTGAACTACTTTGCATATCCAGAAGCTAGGGGATCGTATGGCAAAATGAGTATGTCAAGAAGCTGGGGGAGAAAACGGGAGATGGTTAATAAAAAGACTGGGAACTAGGCTGAGAGAAAAGGAAAACAAAAGAAAAACAAACAGTTTCTTGGCAAAGGACCTGCTGGAAGGACAAGCCTCACAACTGTGAGCAGCATAATGACCTTCTGCTTGTTTCTCTTCAATCAGGGAAATGGGACTAGGCTCATATTCATCATTTAACCAGAACTGCAGTACAGAATAAACCTGACTAAAACATACTTCTTTTTTTTTATTATTATTTTCCTTAGCTAGAGCAACTCTGCAAGGCTAATGATGGGGCCAAAGAGACTCGTTCTGACAGAAGACAACCTGGAGCAATGAAAAGCTGGGTATTTTGGAAACCCTAAAGTGTATGAAATACAACAGACTACTGGAGAGTAGAGGGAGAAGAGAACCACATCCGTCAGATTTAATCATGTCCTCTACACTTTAATTAAAGCAAGACTTAACAATTTTATTTAAGATTACCAAATTCTCAGAGGAAATGCATTTCTCTGTACTGCTACCAGATAACTGTTAACTTGGAAAAAGAAGACATAGTACACAATGCTCCATCCATCCATCCATCCATCCATCCATCCATCCTGTGTATCCACTAAGGCAGACCTCTCTGTTCAAAGAAAGTATCTAGTTACATTGCTTGTCTACTAAACAGAAATACCAAATACTGTTAGGGTTTGTGCTTTCAGTACGGGAGCGACTGGCCGATAAACAAGATTTTAACAGCTCCTCGATTAAACAACTCAGTTTAATTAATCGTCAGCCATTAACCATTCATTTAAAATGCCACTTACAAAATCTTAATTTTGCACATTATCAGCTGGTTCACAGATAGCTAGCTATAAGCAGAAGTGGAACAGTCTTCCTGTCTCTATAAGGTTGGACCTTACCAACCTCATAGTCAATTCTGGCTTCTTAATTAACCATACACACATATTAGCATTTAAAATTAAATGGTGTTTCGTTTAAAAAAAAAATCTGCAGAGAGAAGTTAGTACACACATCATTCTGCTGCTGGTTTAAGAGGCAAGTATGAGGTTTTGGTCAAATTACATCCTGTATAAGAGAGAATTTAGCATCTCTTGCTCACAGTAGGAAATGCAATAGGGCAGGAACACATGCAAGGCCGTATGATTTCATTACAGCTGCATGGACGATCTCACTTTGTCTTTATTTGTACATTTAAGAGGATGACAACACCATCTGCATCTCACTACATCCTGTGCTACGGTCTCATCTTCCCAGTAACAGACCTGGCTTTCTCTTCAGGGACCTAGCTTTTGCATTTGCATCCAAACGGCTGAAAGAATGGGACATCACCACTAAATACACAGAATTAACGTAAAATAATTCCGCAGAATAATATATCATATAAGAAAAGACAGGGCTGGAGGGAAAAAAACTCACCCTAAACCTGAATGCTTAACACAGCTGCCAAAACTCAGGCTCCCCAGCATCTGCAGCAGGACAGTCACAAGGGAGTTGTGGGAGTGCAGTATATAAAATTTTACACATCTGTCAATAAGCGAGGTGATCCAAATGCAAAGCCTAGCAGGCAGGATGCACGCAGGCAGATTTGTGACCATTCCTGACAGAATTTATTTCTGCTGAAGAATGCATGGCCCCGAACAAGCATGCACACATTACATGGCAGCAGCAGCAGGCTGACAACTTCCTTCTCCTTAGACACGCTCCAAAGTGCTCAGGGTCACCTGAGTTCCATGAAATCTGGGTTTTTGTGAGAAGTGAATGATAGGGCTTGGGTGCTAAAGTTGGAAGATTTGGATGAGAGGTTCCTGGGAAAAAGCAGAGAGGACTCTAAACATTAAGTATTTTTGCTTGCATGCTACCCAGAGTTGTTTTTTTTTTTTTTTTTCTTTTCCCCATATAGGTGGGAAATAAACCCAAGGCTAGTTTAAACGTGTCTCCTCAGGCAGTCCAGTTACTCAACATTTCCCCTGACTGGTACAGTGAGGAGGCAGCACCCAAGCACCCTTTCTGAGGAAGAAAACTGCCAGTAGCATTAGGAGCAAAATACACAATACAGGTCTAACTCCTACACTGGAACTGGTGGCCAAAGGGCTTTTTCTGGACTACCCTGCTTCCATGGGCAGGACAGCTCTACTGAGAGCCCCCAGAAACCGTGGAACCTCTGCTCTACTGCCAGTGCCAGTCTGAATTTAACTCTGGTCAGAAATCTATCAGCCAGGACAGATGGTAAGCTGCCAAATGCTAAGTTTTCGGTTTTAACATTATGGGAAGCAGTGACCAGAGGGCAGTCAAAGGTTCAGAGGGTCCTGTGCTATGTTTCAGAAAGAATAAAGTCCAAAGGAATCAGAGGAGAGTCTTGGGATGCAGAATAGTACAAGACAAAAAAAAAAAAAAGCACAGATGATTGTAGGACACCAAGCAGAAGAGGCTTTATGGTAAGAGAGACTACATACCTTGCTTGTATTTGTCACATTTTGTATATCAAAATATTCCAATGCATGACCATATTTTTCTTTCCACAGCAATGCAAGGTACAGTGGCAAAGGGCACGGAGATATTACATAGCCTCATTCAATTTCCACCTCGCCTCCATGATATCCATCTCAAATAATAATCTTCCCTGAGTAAAGGACCATCCATTCCTCGAACAGTGGCTTGCTTTTATGCTAGTCAGTGATGAAAGGTGGTGTAAATGGATGCACGATGAGCCGTGCCCATGGTGCTCTGAACTGAGAACAAGGAAACTTCAGCTTGTGGCATACGAGACACACAGGGCCAAGTGCCACACCTGGGCAACCCCAGCTCACCGTGTCTTGTTTCAAACAAATCCTTTTCTGTTGAAAGCCCTTTTGCAGCTCAGGATTCCTATGGCCTCGGATTGAGCAGGGTGGGAGTGGCCCATATCTGCCCTGAAGACAAGCATTTAGCCTTTTAGTAAAAAATGCTCTTTTTGCTAAATTTCAAAACTCTTGACCCTTTTATGCTCTCCTCTCAGGCTTACACATTGCTTACACTTGGCATTTGGTTCCTCAGGACACGCACAGCAATTTCTTCCCTTGATCCTTTAGAGGGAGAGGCAGGCTGCTCAGCATCTCTCTCCTCTCTCTCTCTCTTGACTCAGGCCAGTTCTGAGAGTGAGATGTGAGGGACACAGAGGTATGGGTTTCATTGTCCCATTTTCAACTTTGCGTGTTGCTAGACCGAGCATTCTGAAAGACCGCGAGTTGCCATAGGGAAACTTTCACCCCGAAACAAGAAAGATCTATTTTTCAATTAATTAATTAACATTATAGAAATTAAGACC
>VZSR01000028.1:1552994-1682486 GCA_013398615.1 Brachypodius melanocephalos | reverse complement strand
AAAAAAAAAAAAAAAAAAAAAAAAAAAAAGAAAAAAGCTGGATCAGACTTTGGTGCTTTGGACTTTACTCCTATGTAACAAAAGAGAGCTGTTTTTTCATTGGTATTTTTTCAGAACTGCAACAAGACACAGCTCTGAATCTATTCTTGCTAAACAAAGGAAAACTGTATTAGTTTTCATCAGACTAGCACTTTGAAATTCCCCAAGATAAGCCACATAAGTAAGTGAAGAATTATACTTGGCAATGAGTTTGGCATCAGACTTTAAGCGTTTCATAGTTCTGGGCTGAGAAAATAAGTTGAGCAAAGTCTCTAGAACCTTTCCAGAGATGTACTTGGGGTGTTTGGATATACTTGACAGCACCATCTTCACGGGAAGAAAAAAGACGAAATTGTTTATTCAAAATGTGAGAAAGGGTTTCACCGCGTGACACGCCTGACATTTAAGTGATAATAGCGTTGTGCATCTGCTCTTTTGGCTTTGGTCTGACACCTAGGCTCTGCCACAGAGCAACTCAGCACTGTCATGGCACAGCCTTGATGACTAAACTCAGAGATGTGACTTACCACCCATTCCAGGAACATATGGGCCACGGATCACTCAGCCTCTGCCGCGGGCTGGGAAACGCACGGCGTCTCCGGCAGAGACCCTGCGAGTTCCCCAGCTGCACAAGGTGCCTGTGCAGCCTGCACCATCCTTAGGGATGCCATTTGCATCACAGAAAATTGTGGCTTATTAGAAATAAACAGAAAAATGCTTGATTTACAAAGAAATGTGTGATTTTGCCAGCTAATTTTTTTTTTCCCCGCTCTAACTTAACATTCACAGAATACACCGATCGTGCTAATGCTCTCGCTATGTTCATTAATAAGGACAATTTACATTTATATAGCACCTCTCTTAGCTAAGAATTCCAAAGCTTTCAGCAAAATATACACAAAAAATTACTTCTATTTCACTGAATACAGTCATCGTCGGAATGAAAATCAACAATTGTGAAGCAGTGCAGAAGAACATTACACAACAGTTGTAAACAAGACACAAACCAAAGCCCCCAAAAACCCAAAGCAAAAAGCCCCTGAGATACCAGATGCAAGCGGAGGTAAATGAGTTCTTAGTGCACAAACAGCGAGGTGAAGAAGCAGGTCTGTGTGTGCCCTGAGGAGCAGTGTTGGAGGCAGCAAACATCCTTCATAATGATTAAAGCAAGAGAGCCCCTGCATGTGCAGCCTGTTGCTTTCCTGCAGGCTGAGGGACGTTCTCAGCTTAAAAATCTACGGCAAAGAACGAACCAGGAGTACATGATGGATTCTGGTGATGAGAGAAGGGAAAATACGTGTATGCAAAATGTGAACAGCTCTTTTCTGACCACTAAGCTCCATACTTTACAAATGGCCTTCTGTTTTTAAAAGGCATTAATTAGGCTAATACCCTCTTCTGCAAAAATAACACAAAATAAAAATTAACTTCTTGTTTCAAACGATGAGTTTTAATTCTCAGTCGTAATGATATCTAACTGGAGTTCTCAGACCAAAATGAAGTAATCTAGTCTCTCTGTGTCCAAACCCTCCTCCTATTCCTAACCCCATTTACTTCAGTCACTGATCAAGTTTCCATGCACTATATTACAACTCCAGAGTCACGTGTGGGAGAAAAAACCACCCGTCTAAAATTAATAGCAAAACTTTGAGAGAAAGCATGCATGTGCTAGCAAGAGCAAAGCGTAAGTGTTTACACGACCAATGTGTTGATAAATGTTCAGTCCCACAAACACAAAATAACTGTGGCTTGGCTTATAAACATCCAGTATAACCCTTTCCCATCATTTTGAGGCAGATAAGGTAGTTTTCATACTTGACCCTTGGAAGCAGCTTGTTTTCTTAATTAACACATTATCCAGGGATTTTTCTTTCCACATCTCTTCCTCCTTTCAATACTCTCCCTCTAGCACAGAAAGATTTCCTTGCCTGAAGTTGCCACTTTATTCAACAACTGTTGGCTGGGACCTCACGACCCACTGCATAAATTCACATAGAATTATTCATGTTTGGCACATTTCTGCTGGTGAATAACAACACCATTTTGTCTCTCAGACAAAGAAAAGAAAGATTTAAAAAAAGAACAAAGGCAGCCTAATAAGAATCTTGCATTTCCTTTTTTTTTTCCTAGTCTGGTTACAAGCCTGAGAAATTGGACAAAGCAAAGTTGTGGGCACTCAGTACGGATGGAACAAGCCTCTTAGTGTGACTTCTGATCATGGGCTCAGCTATGAGGTAACTTTTCCTGCCTGCTTGATTGGTTTTAGTTTTTTCAACTGAGTTATCAGGTCATCAAGCAATTACAGATAAATCCACACTGAAATCCAGGATTCCAATCCCAAATCCAAACTTGGTTGGGACTCCAATCTTGTTCCCATAGCAAGTCAAGAGTTCATTCGCTGAAGTCAAAACCACAATACAATCTATCCACTAGAAGAAGGCAGAAGGAAAGACTCCAGCATTTCTTTTTTCTGCATGGAAAGACAATCTATAGGCCTCACTTCAAAACTGATGATACATTTCAAACATAAAGCTCTAAAGTCCTGTTAAAATTGAAACTACGAAGCAATTTTTCTAAGTGTCTTAGTCCAGATTTACACATGTGTATGTTCATATTTGGAGGATACACACACACCTGAGTTTAGACACCTTCCACTGGGAATTCTCAGATCTTGGTTTATTGAGTTACCATGAACCCAGTTTCAGATCTCTTTACTACACTCAACTTTTGTGCGACTTCAGTGACAACTGTCTCGAAACCCACTAGCTGGCAAAAAGCTGGGATCATTACTTCTTATTTTATGCAGAAGGGGATGAGTTAATAATATGGAAGGGAAAAAAAAAAGCCCTGTCATTATGTTTGGAAAGAACTCTACCACACTGTATTTAAGTGAGAAAGAGAGAGATACTTGGCCCATTCTCTGTTATGAACTTAGATTTATGTCAGAAGTGTTTTATTATATTTATGGTATTTATAACAATGACTCAGTGGATGTTTTTAAAGTACTGTGATGCCACAAACTGGAAACACTCCCATGTCTGTGCTGACATATTTCTCCAAAATTAATGAGTGTGGTATCACATGGCACGGATTGAGGCTGTGGGGAGACACTACAGATTGTAACAGGAACTCAAAGCATGGGCAGATCCTAAAGGCCCCCGTGTCTGTCCTCTGCCAGCTCTTCCTTTCACCCAGACCTGCCCACACGCTTGTACCTCGGGTTGAAAAAGCCAACATTGGGATACTAATGCCACAAATGAAGTCTCGTCTTCTTTTGGCCCCAAATTCCAGAAGCAACCAGTTTTAAAAATATCCTGATGGTGGGTGCATCATCAACTCAAAGGAATTTTTGTTTCCCCTTTAACCCAGGAAAAAAAAACTTGACCATCTTTCTTTAAGGCTGGAAGCTTGACAGTAAGGATTAAAAATTGTTCCTTCCTTTCCACTTAGTTATTGGAAAGGCTGTGAAAGGCAATCAGTCTTGTGAAGCCACACTTCATAGTCTGCATAAAAATGCCATGATTCTCGGTCCTCTCCCCAAACTAATTGAAAGTGTGTAATATCACACAGCTGGGAAAACCTAAACCATAAACCATACAATATATCATGCTATCACACAAAACCTGTTACTAATAGGCACTTGATGATCTACAGGATCGAAAGGGATCTGAAAACTGAGATTATTTTTGCTGCAGGGTAAGAACTTTTCCCGATTGAAAGAGGAAAAAAACCACTCTTTCAGCAGTGAAGGAATTGAACTGCAGTCAGTTCATTCATTCTGTTTGTGAAATATGGACTTATCTTTAATGATTTCTGTTTGACTGCCGTCTTGCTCAGATGCTCTGGGGTTACTGCTGCAGCAAATCTTGCTTGTGGGTTAGAGGAAATTCATGGCTTTCTGATCAGTAAATTCAGTGGTTTGGGCCATCAGAACAGCCCCATGCCTGACCCCCTGCCTAAGCCCAGGCTCCCTCCCCACCCAGCCATCATTTTCTGTACTGTCAGCTGCCAATATTACCTGTCACCAGGAGTCTGTGGGTAGTGCTGCTTGTTTATTTTTGCATACAGTCCTTCCAAGTGCTCCCTCTCCATTGGTGCTGAGGAAGAATCCCGCAGATACACAAAGGTTTCTCCTGCTGCTGGTGATGAGGGTCTGTAGATGCTTGCAGGGGGATAAACCTCTCGGAAGTGGTTCACTCTGGCATAGTTTGGATCCACCTCATCATCATCAATGTCAGGTCCTCCAGGACCAGTAGAATAATCACTCAGGGCTCTCAGCTGCTTTTGCCGTAACTCCTGATGCTTTGCACCAATCCTAACCATGAAAAACAAGGAACAAGTAAACACTGGGATCTGCTTCAACAGTAACCATCACACAAATTTGAAACACCAACGCTGAACCCAACCGTGCAGAGCGTTCGGAACACCGGGAAAATGGTGCCAGATAAAACAGAGTGGTGCACGCAGCAATTATGTTCTTTATCTCTGGTAATCACCTTTGTAACCAAACTTGGTCACCATTCTGATGAAAAAGAATTAATGCTGAATACAGCATGGTTTTTCACAAGTGTGGATGCATGAACACACACAGGTTTAATTCTACACCTACCTTCCACATTGCAGTTGCACATACCTAATCCAATCCCAGAAGTTTTTACCTAAATTAGCCAGTAAAATTGTTACTGATCTTTGGTTACTTGACCCACCTAGGTTCTCCTAAATACATTAGCTTGTGAAAAGTGGATTAAATGTGAACATAAATGGAGAGATGGCAAATCTGTCTCAAAACAAAGGACCACAATTAGTTTGCTGAAGATTTAATTTTTAAAAAAAATTATTTTGGCTACATAAATGTGAAAATCACGCCTTATTGTATAGGGGATGGGGACAAAGTAAAACAGCAAAAAAATTAATAGAAATTTGACAGAAATGAATCGCTACATATAAGTAAATTAAAGACTGTTACTGGCAGTATTCCACTGTGATAAAGCCTTAAGTGGTATTACAAAATGCTGCTGCTAATCAGGGCCATTGTGTAATCTCTTTGGAACAGTAAAACATATTCAGGTAAATTTCAAGCTAAGATGATATTCAGTGATTCAACATTCCTGCTGAAGAAAAAAAATGTACAGCAAGGCTGCGAGCTCTTCTGTTAACTGCTCTTCAACAGGGTGTAATTAAGTGCAGTGAGATGGATCTGGCAGAAGGCTGACCACGGTATGTAATAAATAGCATTTATAGAAAATAAAGGAGCGTGGAAGAAGAAACAAGGAACAGAAGAAAGATACAGAGACGCAACGCCTGACAGAAGTCAACATTTGCTTCTGACTGTAACTGGAAATACAACAGCAGTGTAGAAAAAACACTACCATTTGTACCACAGGAGTAAAAGTGAAGAGGGTCTGGCAGACTTGGTTATCCCAGTAAGGCTTAATGGTCTCAGGACCCTGCATATTGAAAAGTGAAGGTGTCACGGAGAAAGACTTAAAAGGCATGGAGAGAAAGATTCCCTGGAAAAACAGATGAGCACACTGGGAGCTCCCACCCGACAGACAGGAACTACCAAGTGCAAAATGGGATTCATACTACTTATTTTGTTTGACTGGATTTGCACCATCAAAACAAATGCTAATACTTTGGAAATAATTTGCAGATAAAAAGGTTCACAAGTAATTCTAATGAGAACAACACACATTTCTAAACATATACTAGATGTGCACCACTCATGCTTTTCCAGTTCCACATCTCCATTAACAGTGCTAGGACATACCTAGAGGTGATGCTGTGTTTCAACACTTAAAATGTAATCACACTTTACAGCAGGATGAGTCTGTATAGATGATAAAATTGTCAAGGGGATGGGTGCCCACTGTTCCCTCTGCCTTCCCTCAGTGAAGCAGATGAGCTTTCTCCTCTCTGGTGCTCAAATCCTGTGTGCCCCACCCTGGGTACCACATGCTCTGGTTGAGCTTTGGGCACCTCAACATAAAAATGACATCAAACTGTTGGAGTGTGTCCAGGGGAGGGAAACCAAGAGGATGAAAGGTCTCGAGGGTGAGACTTAGGAGGGCAGCTGAGGTCCCTTGGTATGTTTAACCTGGGAAACTGTGGAGTGCTTCACCCTCAGTTAGTGACCAGAAACGCCTGAACACAGAATTCAGTGCAGGAATATCTCAAACGGGATACAAATCCTGTGGCACACACGGGTACACATACACACAGCCCACAGGCAGAACAACAGGAGGACACCACATTTCAAAGAACGGTCGTATCACACGTCAGTGCGGAAGGCACGGCACAGACACGAGATGAGTCACAGCAATCTCTCAGAAAATGATGAGCCTTCATGTTCTCTGGACCAGTACATCACTGGTCCCCCAGGTATTTGAGACCGCTTTGAAAGCAAGAGTAGTGCAGCCAGCAGCAGCACGCTAATCTTGCTTTCATGTCT
This sequence comes from Brachypodius melanocephalos, assembly GCA_013398615.1. Lineage (NCBI taxonomy): Eukaryota > Metazoa > Chordata > Aves > Passeriformes > Pycnonotidae > Brachypodius > Brachypodius melanocephalos. The sequence continues at coordinate 1,675,996 of VZSR01000028.1, read as the reverse complement.
GATAGAACAAGTAATTTGTCCTGCTATCAATACTGGTATATTCTGCACAACAAAAGCTGGAATTAGGTCACCACAATTTTCTTTTGTTCCTGTGAATAAGCCTAGCTTCTTCAGCTTCTCCTTCTGAGCACAATCTTCAATTGCTGCCAGTATTATAAGTCAAATCTTCTCAAAAACAATTATTTCCATTCTATATTATACAGACCAGTCGATACCTGGCTATGTGAAATTCTTTATGATCGCTGTTTCATCCTTTCAACACATCTATTACAATTGCATTAATATTTCTCGTCTTCTTTTTACTCTTCTGCACAAATCTACAACATTTGCTCAGTTATCTTTTTCATTTCAATCCAAATGTTCAGATATAAGGAAACAAACTATCAGATGGCTGTTTTTTCTTTCTTTCTATTTACCTGTCCTTTTATGCCTTTTCACATGTTTTTCACCTGTGGAATTTCTCACATTTTTGTAAAGTTTTAAATTTCCACACTGTATTTTGGCATCATGTTTTCACACAGTTTTAAAACAATCTTATCCATACCAATAGGTGCCCAGGAATTCCTTACTGAGGAAAAAAAAAAAACAAAATACAACCCCCCAAAAAAAGAATCTGCTGTTCCTTCCATAACTTCTTTAATGCTCTGCCAACTCTACAAAGTAGGCTACTTCTCTATATCCCACCCTAGTCATTTGTCATTTCTGCACCTCCCTCTGAAATTCTCCCTATCTGAAACAGCAAGATCTTTATTCCCCATCCCAAAAAAACCCCCAACCTAAAATAAAACCAACCAACCAACCTAAAATACCAAAAGATTTTTGAATTAGCACAACTGTAACTGCGAACAGCTCATTGAACAATTACAAGAGAGCTCCTAACTTGCAGCACTGGATGGGTCTGGTTAAACAACTGGTGCAAATTTATGAAGAAAGATAAAATGTCCCTCAGCATTACAATGCTGGCAGTGAAACCAGAGCTGAGGAGTGGTACAGATCACCACCTCAACAATTTAACGTGTGACTGAAGTTTCTATAAGCTTCCTGATGAGGGAAAGGACAAAGAAAAATTCATACAGAATAAAGGGAAGTTCCATGTATTTCCTTTTGAGTATCTCATACCAATTCTGCTAGCCCTCTTCCAACACCGAACCACTGCACAACTGCACCAACTCCCCTTAGCTGTGTTTCTGTAAAAACAGAGCCTTGCTACACAAGCAGCCAGGAAAAGCAACAGAAATGCCATATCAGGAAATGCCCCTTTTTTATTTTCTTGTGACTCATCTTTTTCTCAATATTATCTGAACATCTATCCTGCTCTAGACTTTCCCTACAATTTACAGGTTGGACTCGATGATGCAAAAGGTCTTTCTCAACCTAGTTTATTCTGTGATTCTGTGAAATAATTTCAGAGAATACATAGTTTGATAAAAATAGATATATAACCTTAATAGAACTCCAGGCAACTTTCCGAAAACATGCTGCATTTGTAGAAGTCACGTGAAGCCAGAATCCATGTGCGTACTGTACTTCTGGAAGTAGGACACAGTATTTTGAAAACACTTCTGTCCACCTCATGTACTGTTCAGTAACACACCCCCAGAGCTACAAATCAAGGAACGCTCTCATTTACCCTTCAAATAATCTTCCCATCTGACATATCTGCATAAATCATATACAGTCACTTCTCTTCTGGTAATACATGAGAAAATACACACACCTAGAACGCAGCAGCCAGGAAAGGGTTAAGAGCCCAAGCAGCCCCTTCCAGCTGCAGCTCAGACACACGATTGAGTTAGTGTGGCTTAACAAGTTATTGTGTTTCTGCTGAGCTACTGTCAATGACCACATCTGTATTCACCGCCTGTGACAAACACAATGTAAAACGCTTTAGCCTGACATCGGTGACAGAGACACTGACAGGCAAAAGCTGGATTAAAAGACTGCAGAATGCACAGAGCGAAGCAGCTGCAGGAAGGGATGTCAACCACCTCAAGAAAACTCCAGGAGAGCTGAGCAGAAGTGACTTTTGGAGAAGACCCAGAAATGCTTTTGGGAATGGAACGCGAGGGCTAGGAGAAGCCGTAAGAGATACTCCTCATCTCTTGGCCCAGCAGGTGGAAGCTGGGTGGGTTGTGAGTGGGTAACAAGAAAACGCTGAAGCTTTTAAGACTCTGTGAAAATTAAAACACAGGACTTGATGTTACCAATTCAGTAGCCCAAAGAAGGCCAGGGGCATTAAAAGCTGTGGAGCCCAGAAATGGCCTTCAGTGGGAGACGAGCAGCAAGACACCGGCTGCAGCCCAAGCTGCACTGCTGGGGGACCAGCAGCAGCCCCAGCCCAAAATGAGCTCTGCGCACCGAGGCTACTGAGGGTCACTCTGGACCAGCTGGGACTCGGACACTCACGTCCTCCTGACTCCCAGGCTGCAGACAGGACCTGCTGCCCACCAGGAGACACCAGCAGCAGCTCAGTGGCACTGACAGAGTGAAAAACCCGCACGTGGCAAACTCAGCCCAGGACGGACCGTGGGCTCTTCTACTCTGAGACCTGCAAGGCTGCATTTCACACTCCAACAGCTGAATGTAGGGACAACCAACCCAAACGAGCCCACAACAAAAAGCACCACATTTTTGGAGGTGTTTGAACTCCTCCTCCCTTGCACTCCCTGTGAGCTCTGAGAAAATCCTGTTTCTTCTGCCTTTCCAGTGAAAGAGTAAAAAGCAATGTAACTTTTTTCTTTACTTACCATGCACTTACCACGCACTTAGGGCAGAGCAAAAACAATGACATGTTTTGAGCCTCAAGGTGCCTATCCAAGCAGTCAAATGCAGGACCCAAACAGTATTTACTAACCAAAATAGTGTATTTCACAAAGGGACTCTGTTTATTTCTTATATGGTGGTGTAAAAGTAACAGACTCTGTGGAAGATGAACAGGCACATGAATGAGCAAGACACTGGCAAAGTCAATGAAAGATGTTCCTGGGGGAGAAGTGTGAGTAAAAACCAGAGACAAAAAATGTAACAGAAACTGGGCCATAGGTCTTTTAGGATAATTTCTATTCCATTTGCAACAAGAGGAGCAGAATAAAAGTAGCAGATTGAGTGTGCATACCATCGCTTTCAAGTATACCTAAACTCAAGAGGATCTGATCCTTGAAGTCTTTTGAGATTATTGTGATGCTAAACATTCTCCTACTCAGATGTTCTTTGAGAACAGCAGAATAAAACCTACTCCTTTGCTTTTTTCTCCACTCACGTGACTCTCCCTGAGTCCCCTGGGCCATCTCTGTCAGTAATGGGGTGTTCTTGGAACATCTAAACAGGTACTTGCAGCTCCACTTCCCAGTGACACCTCATGAGTTCACAACCATCTCTGCAACTGCATAAACATCATGCCTTCATTAGAATGAAATCCTAGCAGTGGAAGGAACAAGCCTAGCTTCATGGGGTATGTTACTGCACACACTTTTCTTTATTCTACACATGACATTGAACCTGGAACCTATTGAACAGAATCTCTCTGTACAAGAACAGGAACAGTCTCCATCTGTTAGTCTGGGATTCACAGGTTGCTTCTAATTAACAGTCCTTGATTTGAAAGCAAAACTCAGCTTTGCCTGAGCAGTCAAAGCTTTAAGACTTTCAGGTATTTTGGTTTAAGATCACTATGGAGATTTACACATGCAAACAGATTTCCTGCCTGTCTATCCCCATGAGTTGCATTCTCATTTTTCTGCTGTAGTAGCTAAGGGAGTCTGAAAACAGGAATTCTGTGTTGTGGCACTACTTCAAAATGCATGCCAATGCTTTATGATAGACTGTCATAAATCACAAATGGAAGGGCAAGGAATGAAATTTGCTTCCAAGTAATTCTTATGCCCTTATTGATTCCAGAGTGGGTAAGAGCTGACCTACATTCAGTACTGCATCAGAGGAATCTGTAGGCCAGGAGAGTTCATCTCCTAGAAAGCACTCTCAGCCTGGTTGGCTAGAACCTGGGCCAGTTTCACTTCTTTAATTTGGCCTGCAAGTTTCCAGCAGCATTTCAGGTTTACAGAATCAAAAGAACCATCAAGTAATAAAACTCTGGTATATACAGAAGAGAACCATGCATTGGCCCATTTAAGCAAGAAAGAGCCAGGCCATTGCTGCTGCTCTGACCTCTCAGGTGGATGGGTGGCACACCTTGTGAAAACGTGTCTCCAGATCACACCAGAGCCTCGATGATGAGCAAAACAAGGATGCTAAATGGCTTGGATGAGAATTCCATGCTCACATTTTGAGAGCACAGCTATGACACCTAGAAGTGCTATTTCCATCAGTGTGCGACACCTGGAATAGCACCGTGATAGTTAAAGAAAAAGGCAAATTCCATGTGCCACTCTGTCATCATCATGTTCTTAACCTGGGACAATCTGGGACCAACTGCAGACCTAATGCTGCCTTAAGAATGTCCTCCAGCAGTAAAAAAGCCAAACACAGCAGCTCAGAAGTTGCTGTCTGGTTCTGCAACAAACCGTGAAAGGTAGGTGAGACCCATCTACCACAGCTGCTCACACCCAAACATCAATCTCCCAGTGTTCCACGGCAGGCTTTTATTACATGTTCTGGTATGCAGAGCAGCAGCAGATCTAAAATGAGAATAATTCAGAATCAATGGGTTGGGATTAATCTGTCCTCCTGTCCAGTGCAAGTGCTGCCACGGTAATAAACAGAAATCTGATAACTTCATACTGTCAGCACAAAATGAAACTATGACCTTGACCTGTGCAACAGCATCCAGTAATTTTTTCATAACTTCAACATACCATACTACAGGGCTATGATCTAGTAAGAATCTAAAAGTAATTAACTGGAATTTTTGAAAACTGAAGCCTTAATTAAATATGTATTCTTATCAGGGTTGCAAGCCAGCAATAAATTGGGACATTTAAAAAACTGGGATCCAATCCAATCCGTGATCTGATCAGGGTTCAATGGTTATAATAAATTGGGAGTATTAAAACTGGGATCACATCCAACACTTTATTTTGTCTAAACCACAGGACCTAGCTGTGCTGCAAAGTCAGGAATACTCAATGAACAGACAGACCATGTTGGATTAACCCTTAATAAATAATGATGCACAAGCTCAGGTGTCCCAAAACCATGTGGTTTAGCACAGAGCTTAATGGTGAGAATAGCAATTATGAGCATTTTCTCAGAGATCAATATGAACTCTAAACAGCCATAATAATGCTTTTAGACTTGGCAGGAGGAATACACAGGAACAAAAGCTACATGGGGTCGCCAACAATGGGCACTTCTATGAACGTGTGCTGAGATGCACTATGCATTTAAAAAAAATCATACTTTGATTATTGCAACAGTCTGAATTTCAACTTTTGATTCAAAGCAATTTGGCTTTTCTACCACGCTGCCATGTATCCATCTATTCTCATTTTCATTTTGGTTTCCAGTAACATACAAACTGTTTGCAATTAAATATAATAAAACAAATGCTGACAGAAAGGGAATGAAGTTTCACTCCCAAGTAATCTCTTCTCTCTAAGTGGACTCTAAATGTTTTCACTTCTGTATGATGCATCCCTTCATGCAGGGATCTTGCAGCTGCAAAATTGAACCTCTGTTTGCCAAATATCAAAAACATATGTATTGATTTTTTAACTATGGGAACAGGCAACAAGCACCAGGGCTGATAACACAAGAGAGAAATGTTCTTCAGTTGCTGGAAAGTTTCTGAAAAGTAAAGAAACGTCAGTCTTTAATATAAAAACTGAAACCATTTAGTCTCTGAAATTTGAAATACAGTATAACTTAAGCATTCAGTTCAGACATTGAGAAAACAAGGGCCAGAGATTCCTTCTGCTTCTTTAACACTCTAATCAAACCTTCATACTATTACAAAATTTTCCTCAATTAATTCCAATGAGGGCTACAACACCAAGACTGTTTTAACAAAACTACTCCCCCCAAAATGAGCAGAGGATTATTTTTCACATGGAGTGCCCCCTTATTAACTCACTGCTTGCTCATGCTACTTTAAAAAATCCTCCCATCTCCAAGAAGGTGCTTCATTTTGTAAATTTTATTCTAATGTCAAGTAAGTGTTCAATTCTGTTGGAAGTGAGACTTAGGTCTCAGTAGGAAAATCTCAGTAAAATAATACTAAACAAACAGAAAAAAAATCTTTTCAATTGATAGTCACTCTATTTGCATTTAAAAGGCAAACAAATTATGATGTGTAAAACTTATGCATCTAATATATTTATCCAGTACATTTTACAATGTCTTTTAAATGTTAGAAAATGGAAAGAACCTCAAATGAGTGAGAAAGAAACAGAAGAAAGGATGAAATCTTCTTTGAGGGAAGGAAAAGACAAGGCATCTTCCAGCATTTAACATCTTGTCGTTAAAATGATAAATTCAGAGTAATTTACACTGAACACACTAAAAATACAGATTTGAGTCAGCTGGATCAAAATAACCCTCAGATACAGCATTTGTTTCTTCCTTTTATGGGCAGATTCTCAACCTTTGGAGCACATGCTTTATTACAGCAAACTCTTTGAAGCATGAACAAAACAATGACTTTATCTAGAATAAGGCCTCGGTCCAATGAAAATGAAGCACGTGACTCGTGTAAGGAAGGACAAACCACCACCTCAAAGAACTCTATCACCAGTTAAATCAACATCCTGAATTATCATGAACTCCTGTCTTTTCCCACTCAAGTTTCCCTGGCATTGCATCACCTTGGCGTAACGAAAACTCAAGGACGTAGGGGGAGAAGAAGAAATAATTGAAAGGAGGTGCTGGATTCGTATTCAATTGGACACAGATAAGGCTGTTACTAAAGAAGGAATGCCTAACATCCAAAGCTCCTGTTCACTACTTGAAGCTTGCAGAAGTAGTAGTCGTGTAATAAAGTATTGGCTTTGAAAGGAAAGGAAGCCTGGGGCTGAGGTCTGCAATCAATTCTTAGCCTGACAGGGACTTTTTAGGAACCTGGAGAAGCAGCTGCACTGCCTGCATGTCACATTCCCACCCAGAGGACACTTGTTTTTTCCCTGTCAGATTTTCTCTCTTCCACCTCAACTGTAAGTGCTTGGGGTCAGGCCCAAGCTTTCCTAACAGCGATGAACACAATGAGACCTCGATGTTGGTGGGGATTTCTAGGGAATACAAGCAGTAAAAAAAAACCCCCAATGATGTCAGCATTTCAGTGCAGTTCAGAGAACTGCAGCTACAAGGCAGGACAGAGAGCTGTGCTGAAAACTGAGACTGGGACAACGCGGAATGGAAATAGAAATTACTACGCCAGCGAAACACTACATTTATTTTCACTTTCTGAGCTTCAAATCTGCAACTTGGCAGCCCATAAAAGGGGTTGCCAGGCAAATTTATGTTGAGGACCAATGTGCAAGCAAATCCTGTCCTTCTGGGAATCATCTGCATTAGAGAGTGAGCACTGAGTACTCTGTCTGCATACGCCCACCAGCTCTAACACATTCTGGATGTGCCAGACTTGTTGCACATGCACTGTTCAATTCCTTCCCTGTGCAAGCAGGAAATCCAACCTGTTCCAGGCATGATGGGCTTACACTCATGCAGCACACCAGTGAGAGCTGATCTTTCCTGTCAGAGCCAGAGTCACTGAGCTCGTACTGCACAGCCAGCCCATAACTGTGCAGTGAACACATCTGACGCTTTTGCACGTCTAAAGCTTGTCAAAATTTCTGGAAGAAGGCTGCAGTCTTTACAGAAAGCCTATCCCTGGGATTTTGTGAAATATTGTTGTGCCTATCCAATACCAATCAAAAAACCCCGCAGAACTATGAGAGACAGCCTAGCCCTGTAAACTGAAAATGCACTTCCTACAAAAAAATATTTCTCAGCTGAGATCTTGGAACAGTATTCTGCCTTTTGGAGAGCTGCCAAGCATATATTGCATGCAAAACCAATATCCAAAATCAGGCGAGTTCCACAGCTGCTAAGATGCTGAAAAGCACTTGATCATTAATCCTGTCACACCCAGCCCAAAAATCAACTACTCCAAACTCTTCCACTAGTGTCCAAAATGGACAAAAAAACTCCCCCAAAAAACCCAGTCAGATAAAAATCATAGTATCAGTTAGTATGGTAAGCAGCCAGCATTTAAGAAAACTGTTTAAGCAAAACATCTGACTTTAGGATTGTAATAATTGAATTGAGGATCTGAACAAGAATTAGTTATACAGCTAAATCTTGGAAAAGAAAAATTAGATGTGCATTTAAGTTATTCTAGAAAGGCTAAACGTTATGAAAGCAATTTTAGTTTGTTCAAGCTGTTAAATACAGAATTTGATAACAGGTATTAGGGGATGAAACACGTAGTCTGTCCTACTACTAATCCCCCGTAGTTCCAACATACCCTCATTTCACTCAACAAGAACAGCTCTGAAAATATGAATATGTTCCACTAAGCTTCAGTTTTATAAATATGAGACCAAGCATGCAGGATTGCAGCTAGTGAAGTCATAGGAGCAGATGATCTATGGTGTGAATGTGCCACAAGGTTTTCCTTGCCAATGAGTGCATTAAAATCTTGGACTTGAATTACATTATAGAATTACTAAAACTTGGGACAGAGCTATAAAACTTGTCTTTACTGTCTTACTGAGCATCATCATTAGGTGAACAGTCAACAGCTAAGGAAAACGACTGATCTGCTTTTAAGTCAGGTAATGTTTCCTTACTGACTTTAATCAATTTCCCAAACAGTTTTTACCCATATAGGAGAAGTAGCTTCTTTATATATTTTTTATCTAAGAAAAATAAAGCCTCTTCTATTTTATGAACAGCTCAAGAAAGGTTCAATAGTAAGCTTGGAGGTAGGCTTATGTGGGCAAACACGCAGCCATGCTCTTACTTCATCCAGAAAGTTGAAGCAAATTGCTTGTTTTTACAGCATGTGTTGCATTCCTTTGAGGATAACATAGGGAGAATTTCTTCACTACTTTTCTGGGATTTTTTTAAAAAAAAAATTAATTTGAATCCTCCAGAGATACAAGATACAAAAGCGTGATATTCTGATACCTGATACAAAACTGTGATATTCCTATTCTTGTGCCTTACGGAAGAATAATCAAGTAAGAGAGTTAAAAATATCATCTTGGTTCATCCACTTCTCAACACACCTGCTGTTCTCCATTTCAGTCACAAACTCTTCCAGGTCAAAACTGAAATCATTACTAGAGAAACCAGAATGAAGAAGACATTGAGCTGCCAGTTTCTAATGCAGCCGTACCAAGTTACTGTCAATCAGTGACTGTAATTTAAAAAAAAAAACCCACACAACGCTAAAAAAATATTAAGAACAATTATCTTGTGTCCAATTGGAACGTTAGACCTCTAGACAGAAGGGTTCATTCCGTCCAGCCTGCCAACATTTTAGTAAATGACACTGGCCCTTTAACAGATGGGATACATGCTTCTAAGCTTGCCAGGATCCTAATAAAAGACACTGGCTTCTTTAAAATGAAGGACACATACCTCTCAAATTGCCAGTATCCAAATTGGGAGTCAGCAGTTTAATATAAAGGCACTCATCAATCTGGCAAAATCAAGGACACGGCACAGAAATTTTCAAACAAATGGTACAAAGTTTCTCCTGACACTACTTAACTTAGATGAACCAAATACTTGAGCAGTGGCTAAGCATATCCAGTAGCAGCACTGTAGTAACTAGATACCTTGCTAGCTTTTAAAATAGTAAAAATTAGCAGCAGACTTCAATGGTTTGGATTGACTTTTTCACCAATCACACCCATTAGCTACCACTTACAGGGCTGCCCAGGATTCAAATGAAAGTGGGGTGTCTCCTCCCTGGGCACTAACTGGTACCTCAAAGGCTGACCCATGTGGAAACACTGCCTGCCCAAAAGGAACCACGTGTGTTTCCATTCCCTCTCCCAGGAGCAGGATGCTCCAGTGAAGGAGAGAGATGTCTGAAAGCTTTCTGCTTACACTGACAAAACGTATTACCACAACTTATAAAGTTTTACAGCATCTGCAGACACTTCTTGAAAGCCAGAAACTATGGGCTCTGTAACTTTTCTGATAGCAGCCATCAGAGGGAAACAAAGACCTTTTCCAGCACACAAAGTACTTTGAGATGAGTTGGGGAAAGGGAAGTGGAGTTTTCTGAACCTTGTTGTCTTGATCTGTTTCCAGTTTCTGAAGAGCAGACATGGGGAAAACCAGAAAACTGTAACATCTCCTAATCTGGAAAGATAAGGAATTCACTAGGACTAGGAAAGTTCAGGGAAGTTTATTTTGTGAACAGGACAGACTCCCAGGATTGTATGTCAGAAATACAACTCCTAGCAGGCACACACCCAGCTTCTTGCCTTGCCCCTCTTGCTGGCAGACTCCTGCCTCTGCACACTGATTTTAACCATCTGAACTTGCTTTCTCCCAGGTGTTTCCTTGGCATATTCCACATTTGTTGCGTACAAATTTCTGCAACATGTGGCTTACCAGCAAACACTGTGCACAAAAGAACATACCAAAGCACAAAAGCTGCTATTTGATGGCACAGCCAGCTGAACCCAAAGAGGTCTGAAGTGCTGGAAGACAATGGCAGAAGCTGTCAGGAGAGAAGGGAGGAGGTTCTTGCTGTAGAGAAGTAGAGGAGAAAATCACCAGGTCAGCTGGCCTTGGGAATGGGCAGAGGTGAAACAGGATTGGAAGGAAGTGACCTTCACTAGCTAAAGCAGAAGCTGGGATTTGAATGTGACAGTGGAATTCACAGGAGAACAAGAGGCTCCAGTCACACAGCAGCTCTGACTCGGCCAGGAACAGCCCTAATGCTCTGGCTTGCCTGGAGCTGACTGCAGTGGGCATTGTCTGGGGCAGACTGGTGGGCTGTTCCTGAAGGAAACCCCTTGCTCTGAAGTTTCTCACTTGATGAACAAAGATGCTGCTGCCATTTACTCACCTTTCACGCTCATCTTTCATTTTCTCCAGCTCCTCCTCTTTAAGCATGCCTTGCTTTGGAGTCCCCTTCTGGTCTGCCTTCCCACTTTTATCTTCTTTCTTCTTTCCAAATCTGTTAAAGATACCAAAGAAGGAGTCGTGAGGAAATAATTACAGAAGAAAAAACAGTACTTATCTACGCTAAACCACAGAAATTTTGGGCAATCAAAACACTGAGGTTTTATCTTAGTGGCTCATAAATTTCCCACATTGCAAGATACGTTATCAGAATTACCTGGGCCATATGCAAAAGGAAGGACTGGTTACAAATTGATTTGGACCCTGGATTTTTGAAAGCTGTTGCTTGAAACTTAGTTGAAAAGCCCATCAGACCTGAAATGCAGGGCACTGCAGAGCTGGAATATTGATTATGGCACATTTTAAAGTGAATGAAGGCTCCTCCTGCCACATGAGAGCTCTCTGGAAGTCATCTCCAGTGGCTGTGGTGTCAGCACCCAGCCTGGGTCACTGTTCTGCTCCTACCAGTACCTGCTGTCTCTCACTCATGACACCCCTAATTTTAGGATTTGTTCTTTGTTTAAATGAGGATGCGAACAGAAAGAATAAAATCTTGCTTTGTTCCAAGAGTATAAACCTAGACACTTCATAAGAGCTCTTTTTGAAACTTCAGGCGTTTTCTTTCTGCCTAGTAATATATATCATGTAATATTTATGCTGTGAAAGTCCTCGAGGCCCCAATGGGTTTGGGGCTTGCACTGTTGTTTTATGCACTGTACAAATATGCATAACAAGTCTGCTCTACCCAGCCTATAAAAGGTGGCTGAACTGGGGAGCTACATTTAATTTCTGGTGGAGTTAGACAGAATACTGGAGTCAAATACACTCATGAATTATGGACCAAACAAAAAGTTTAAAAATCTCCCCTCCTCTTCACAAATTTAAAATTCTCAGTTTCACAACTAAATGATCAACCTGTGTCTTCCCCTGCAAATGAATGTGTCCTTATATGCATGACAACAATGTAAAGAAAAGTAATTACTACTTGATTAAATATACTACATTGCAAACTAATTACTCTGACTCAAAACTGCAAACTCTTCAGTGAAAGTCTGCAGCATTGCCTCCCTGACCTTTCTTTTACCCTTTTTATTTTTCATGTCAGCCCAAACTGCCTCAAGTGGAAGAGCTGAACTACTGTGACTACACTTAAGCTGTAAATCACTGACTTTTTGTTTCTCCACAGACAAAAGCAGAAATTTTACAAACAGTCAGGCTCATAAGACAATGATCCAAATTTAATTAGTAGTTACGAGTTTGTAGTCAAATGAAGTTACTGTGAACTCTGCAGCAAGTTTTCCAGACAGTAAGAACTTGGTTAGAAAGGGAATGATGGGTGTGAGAGACAGACACACAGCATGGGCTACTAATAAAAAGGGCAAATACTACAGGTAGTAGCATGAGCTGCTTTACTGTGTCTCTGTCATGGACTGTGCTGGGGAGCAGAGAGTCTGAGCAGGGCATGGTTTTCTCTTTTTTCCTGTGTGTTGCAATAGAGATAAATGGTGTCTTGCATTCTTTGAGGGATCCTTTGCTCAAAATATGCGTACACCTCGTCTACAAACAACCTCCTGTTCTTTTTTCATGGTCCCTGCTCCTTTCGGTGCTTTCAGAAATACATTCTGTACTTTCCACACTTCCTTTTTTCTGAGTGTAGAGCAGCACACTGATTTCACTTCTTCCTCCTGAGTCCCAGCAATGCAAAGAGGAGTCACACACACTCCATCAGAAGGTGGTGGCAGCAGTGAAGGCAGCAGCCAGGAAACATGAGAGAGAGACAGAGGTTGTACACAGAGTGAGGAGAAACTAAGGAACGTGGGTGCACAGGTATGAAACGACCCAGGTGGAAAAAGAAGCCAAATGAAACTCTGTATACATTACTCTCTCCAGAGATGCCAGGCAGCCAAAGAAGAAATCAGCTGGGTATGAGCACCAGCAGGCTCCTCAAACACTCCTGCTTTCTGACACTTGCTCATGCTGGGAAGGTCTCGTGGCAGTTTTCTCAAGAGGCCACATTAGCACTTGCATCTGGGTCGTGATCCAGCTCTGGTTCTTTGTTTATATTCACACTGCCTGCTTTTCTCTCCCCGTTTCAATTATGGGTTTGTGGAGTTTCGTATTTGACTGTAGCACGTACTGGTTTTGAAAACATTATTCTTGGGCATTTTGTATTGCTGCAGGGAGTTGAGGTTGGATACGTTGCATACTCAAGAGAAATGTAAAAAAAAAAATAGTCTTTAACATGTGTCCCTTTCAAGTCTAGATATTATTTCTTGCTTACTGGAGAAATACATTTTAAATAAAAGAAAGTGACAATTTTGATTGCAGTAACTGCCAACATGACAAACCTTACAAAAACAGTGCTGTTTTCTGGTAGAGCTGCTCTTGCTGTAAATTTGGCAAGTTTCACTGTAATTATAAACTGGGAATAATGAGTTGGTCTTGATGAAAACAACTTTTGCTGTTGTGCTGCATTAAAGGCAGTGTGGCCAGCAGGTTGAGGGATGTGATTTTGCCCTTCCACTCCACTCTTGTGGGACCCCTGAGGGCTGCATCCAGCTCTTGTTGGAACACAAAAGGATGTGGAGCTGTTGGAGTGAGTCCAGAAAAGCCACAAAGATGGTCAGAGGGCTGAAACACCTCTCCTGTCAAGAAAGGCTGGGAGAGCTGGGGTAGTTCAGCCTGGAGAAGAGAAGGTTCCAGGGAGACCTCAGCACCTTCCAGTGTTATAAAGGGAGCTGCAAAAGAGACAGAAAGGGACTTTTCCCAAGGGCAAGGAGTGATAGGACATGGGAGAATGGCTTTAAAGTGAAAAGGGGTAGATATAGATGAGATGTCAGGAGGCAATCGCTGACTGAGGATGGCAAGGCACTGGAACAGGTTTGCCCAGGGAAAACTGTGGTGTTGCTGGAGGTGTTCAAGGCCAGGTTGGATGGGGCTCTGAGTAACCTGGCACAGTGGAAAGCATCCCCTGTGGCAGGGTGGAACTGGCTGATCTTTAGGGTCCCTTCCAACCCAACCCATATACCATCCTATGACTGTTTCTCTGCAGTTTTTTGCTTCAGATAGGATTTATGCAGCCGTACAATTTTGACTTGTTATACCAAGTATGCAGCATATAGCTCAAGGCTAGGGAAATATTCACATGTAGATAGTTCTTTTTTTTTTTTTTTGGCCTGTGCTGCACATTGCTATACCATAAAAAAAATCCATTTTCTTATTATTACTGTTCTTCATTCTGTTCTCTCATTATGTTTCTCAGCTCAACAAAAATCTTCTACAAACATTAGAAAATAAAAGCAGCGCAAAATTTAACACTGTTGAGAAAAGCAATATACACAGACAGCATTAAACCACAAAAGAATCCAGTATCATCTCTGCCTGAATTTATACACCCTGTCCTAAAAGTTATGGTCTGCTCACTGACGTGTTCTAAGTGTCATGGGCTTCTGATGATAAAATTAACTTCCAGGCATTGTAATTTTGCATGGTTTTGTGCACTAAAGGCTTAATAGTCTCTACTACTTATTGGAACAACAACAACAAAAAGGCAGTAAGAGCACTTGCTGCATGATCAAATTAGGTTTGATCATATTATCATTGATATCAGTATGAGGGCCTCCACTGATTTCAACAAGAACAGGATAAAATCTCTTGTCAGATTATACTGTGGAATTAATCAAATCCATATTAAAATACTATGGAAACGGAATGGCTTTAGGATTTGAAAATGCCAATTCTCCAGGCAATGAATAATTGGACTGTGGTAAAATCTGCCTTCCGTATTAATGCTATTGTCAGCAGAATAAAAACATTAATGAAAAATTGTATGGTACACAAATTTTCAAAATGTCTGTTTGGCCACACTGTGCACAGTCAAATTCGCTTCAACTTAATATCTGATGGATTTATTACTCTGAAAATCTCTTATAACAAATGGAGAAATGTAACTGGAAGACCTGAAAACAAATGGATCAGCTGTATCTTCTCATTCTACAGCCATCTATAATCAATTTCTGTCAAACGAAGCCACTGGTCATTGCAATGACAGTAAGGAAATAAATCCATCCCTTCCCAGGCTGAGTGAGTGCCCCACTTCTTTGATTATCCACTGTAAATGCCTGGGAAGCACAGTTAAAGATGTTACAGCCCTGTTAACCTCGGTACACTTTTCAGTTGGGAAAGTTAATATTCCAACTACACAGAGCACAGTTCTCCTGTAAATAAAAACATAAAGGGATTTTCTTTATGTGAACAGATCTTTGAGCTCTTTGTGCTTTTGGGAAAAGCCCATAGGCAACTGCTGAAAATACGCTGTGCAAGAGTGAGGCATTATCCTATTTCTATTAATTTCAAAGGGTGCCCTGCAAACAACTGAAATTGTTCCCTTCAGAACATTAAGGAAATAAAGTCTCTGAATACCAAATGCATGTTGTCTTGCAGTATTTATTGCCATTCTATTGCCTATAGCATTAAAGAATATGTATGCTTCTTTCCAAGGATTCTAAGGGATAAAAATGAAAACAACCCCACTACAGACCTGCTCTGTTTTTACTTGGGATAAATGTCTTGCATGCAAGACCTAAAGCTGTGGTCATGGCAACACTTCGTTTCCGTGTGGAGCTGTGGGCTTCCAGCTCTCCAATGTGTTGATATTTGCTTCAAGGATTAAAAAAGCAGGCAGGTCTATAAAGTCCCAGACTTCTAAGCAGCAGAAACATCTGGTGGGTGGAACCTTGAAGCAGCTTGCTGACTAAATTCAGCAATTTGGATTTCTTAGCTAATTCGGTTGCCCAAGATCAGGAGGTTCCACTGCAGCTAACAAGACACATAATCAAAGTACAGACATCTGGGGGAAAATAATTCAAGAGAGCCTATGACACAGTCAAGCAAAACACAAAGGCTAAGCTGTCAGAAAATCTCGACATCTCCAGGAATGATCTGTAAAAAACAAGAGTGATCTGTAAAGTACATATAACAAAAGCTCTGACTCTTAGTCATTTCCCAGCAAAATGGGGAAAAATGCTGAGATTATTAAAGCAGCTCCCTTATGAAAGGCTAGAAATAACTCTTAAAATTAAATTTAAATGTGAGCAAGAATGAATAAGTGAGAAAGAAAGATAAAGATACTAATAAGGTATGATTTTCAGGTCCACACAGGGACTATAAAAAGCTTATTAACTGCCACTACTGCGGTGTGTTTTAAGTTATTTTATCACTCAGCTTTTACGGTAGAAGAAATACTCTAGAAGCAGTGCTGTGCTTTGATTAATTGCTTTCATACATACACTTTTACAGAGTATTAAACATTGCTGTAAAGATCCTTAGTGAATCAGACTTGATGGTGATTACAGGCCAGGCTCATTTTACATTTATGTTAATAGCAGCATTAATGAAATACATCTTTCACACTTTTAGCGGCTCTCTAAATACCTAAAAGGTTTGTTACTAAATGTTTACTTACTGGGCAGAAGCGTGCCACTGAGTATTACACCAGTGGGATCGAGAGCTTTGCAACAGCTAAAAAAGCTACAGAAAGGAAAGAACATGTTTTGGTAAAAGGTGTTTGATAATTTGAGAACGGAGCACACACAGCAAGGGCTGGGCAACAGCGTCCAAATCTTCACCAATATCCCAGAAGATGGAAGTGCCTCCAGTTAAACATATGGTAAAAGGGCAGCTCTGTGCTGGGGGGCTGTGGACAGCAGGGGTTGAGCATCTCTTTTCCTGGCCCTCTGCCAGCCCTTTGCTTCCAGAGATGGATCCCATTCCCTCTGTGCAGGGTTTAGCCCCAGTGATACCGAGATGCCCCTCCCAGGGTACAACACACATCACAGCAGAACCTCCTCAGGACACAGCCTTGCCCAGGAACAGGTTGTGACCCAATCTCCCTGCTTTGGCAGGGTGAAAGGAAGGCAGCAATAAGATGATGAACACAGGAGAGGGCTAATTCAGCTCCTGCTGCTCCCTGATCCTGGGTGGGGAGTGCCTCCAACTCTGGGGCAGTGCTCCGTACAACACCGATACTCTTGGCTAAAATGGAAAGAGAGCTGGAAAACAAAGAGGATAAAAAGGACTTTCACTTAGATCTGGTGAGGTTTGCTTGCAGGAAAAGAGTTTTGCAGCTGGGCTGCTGCCTCCCTGTTCCCCCACTACGAGGATTCACTCTAAGGGCAGCAGAAACACCAGCTTTCCATGGCAAACACTGGGGCAGCTTAGGCAACCAAAACCAGCTCCCCTGAAAAGGGAAAAAAATGACCTAACCTCTGATTTATTACATCAGTGGAGGCATGGAACAAATTGTCCAAGTATGCTATTCTACAATTATCATTTGGGATTCACAAATGCAGCTCATGAATGTGAGTATCGTCATATTTCACCATCTTCAAATTATTTGGGGAGATAATCCACATGATGCTAATGCTGTGAGCAGAGTTAGAATGATTATCATCAGCAGGAAGAGGGGAGTTATGCAGAAGTTGCAAATATAAAAAAATCCACCTTATTATGATCCTGTTACATCAAAATTAAGCAAAAAAGTGCCATTTTTGTTCTTTTTAAATTAATTTTTTATTTACTGTATCAGACTGCTGGAGCTAGAATAAAATGACTGAACCAGTCTTCCAGAACCAGTCTTATGGGAATAAAACTTATCTTTTAAAAACTCTGATTAAACACAACCTCCCCCCACCCGTTTATTTCTTTGATGCCCAAATTAGCATCTTTTCTGCAGCATGCTGAATTAATTAGTACAGTGACAAAGAATTAGTCCAGATAAGATCAAAGCTGAAACCATATTTATCTGGAATTTGAAATTAAGAGCAGAGAGTATTAACCCTCAGCACTTCAAGGAGCTTTCCACATGGCACACTTAGTAAGCCTTCTGCGAGTTCATTCAAAATAAATCAACAGTGCAACAATTTTTTCCCCCCATTGAAGTTTTGCTACAAGGAAAATAAATTTGCCATGAATTCTGCTACAATGTGAAACTGCCTTTAATGCAGACCTTGTACATGCTGCTCATTATGTAACTTGTAGGCATCAGTAGAACAAAGCAAACAAAGCTGAGAAAAGACTCTTAATCACATTTGTATGAATGCTTGGATTGTCACATTGTTCACAGACTTAAGGGCTACCAAAAGAATTCCCAGCACTCAATCTGAGAAGCTGCCTGCTGTAACACCTCACAGGTAAATAATCCATAATCTTCAGTGGAGAGGGTCACACAGAAATGAAATGTCAAACAGAAGCCCTAAATTACACAGGGAAGTTTGAAGTTTACTCTGAGAGTATCAACCATGTGGACAGCAATAAAGGAAAATCTTTATTCCTGGTACCATTGCCTGGGATATTATCTGTGTTTCAGCACCAGATAAGACTGGAGGCTGTTTCCCATGTGACATGCAGGAGGCTGATCTTTTGTCTAGAAATCACAGAATGGAGGCAATTTAAATAGTGAGCCCAAGATCTTCTCACTCATCTTCCCAAAGCCTTTGAGACCCCCCATAACCTTATTTTTTAAATGCAGCACTTGCTCTTACAAAGACAGAGGTGAGTTACTGTAACTCATTCTGATAATTAGGTACCAGTAGAGCACTCCTGTTCATCTGTACCATATGCAAAATTTTACTTCTGCAGTATAAAAAATGACCAAAAAAAACCCCCAAGGAGTTTGATGGCACCCTAAGACTTGGGCCACCCAAGCTGAAGTGTAAACCCACAAAGTCCATCTACTGACCCAGTGGGATGGAATAACTCTCATCAACTACTATGTAAACATAGACAACTGAAGGCAGCTGTGAAGAGTCACCCTTTATACTTCAAAGAGCTTGTTTTTAGAAAACATGCTGATGTAGTCTGAGTCCTGGAGGTAGCATTTACAAAAAGGAGTCTCTACTACTATTATCTGACTAGGAAAATCGTAATGTTCAATGGCAGCTGTGCACCTGTTTCCATGAAATGATATTTCAATCATCCAGTGACCACACTGCTATTATTATTATAATAGTCTATTTTTGCTAGTCTATCCCAGCAGGTAGCTGAGAATCACTGAAAGGTGGGGCAGGGAAAAGACCAACTGAAGGGAGCTAAAGGACAGCTCTTTGGGTGCCAAACTTGACAAAAACAGGCTGCTAAATTTTATCTTTTGTTCCAGGTTTTCTCCTATGTTGGGTGTCTCTTTCCCTTATTACCACATGACTCCAGAATTAACTAAAGTATCCACTGTATGTATCTGTATCTGTATATTGCATGTTTGTCAGAGGGAGGGCTTTTC
This sequence comes from Brachypodius melanocephalos, assembly GCA_013398615.1. Classification (NCBI taxonomy): domain Eukaryota; kingdom Metazoa; phylum Chordata; class Aves; order Passeriformes; family Pycnonotidae; genus Brachypodius; species Brachypodius melanocephalos. The sequence continues at coordinate 1,656,681 of VZSR01000028.1, read as the reverse complement.
ATTTTTCTCATATCATAACTCTCACAGTATTCAATGCTTTCTTAGCATTTTAGCTACTCAAGCACTCGATGAGAATCTCCAGTTGCACTACCAAACTTTTGGCTCAGACCTCTTGGCTATGGAAAAACAACACAGAACTGTGACATTATCAGAACTGCAGATACAGAACTCATGAGGCAAATTAAATATACAACATTTGCAAAACAGAACTGAAAACCTGCTACATTTGCACTCAGAGCCATGATATTTTGAGGTGTCAGACTTGCTAATCATCTCACCACTGCAGGGCTCACCTTCTCAACCAAATCACGTGCCATCCTCCCCTTACATGTCACAGTGGGGATTTGTTGGGGCTCATCTGACTTTCATGAAGCAGACCTGCACATCCCAGGTTCCAACAAGATCTCCGAGGAAAAACATCCTTGAAAAATAGCAGGAATACAGAGGACACCCTCCCTGTTTCAATTACAACAACATGTCACTCTTCATGAAGGCTCCGTTCCGTGGAATGCAGTGACTTTAATGAGCAGGTGATGTTGAGCATGTATCACCATATCCATTCCAATATGAAGAAACTGAGTCACAAAGGGTACAAATTACGTGCTCAGTTCAAAAGGGTCTATTCTCTTTCTCCACGGATCAGCTCAGAGCTATGATTGTATATCACTGCATATCCACCTGCCTCATTTTCCAGCCAGTTTGCTATGATGCTTTTTCCCCTTGACTATTTCCCCCCATCTCGTTTGCGTTCTCTCCTCATTCGTTTCCTCCTTCTCCCCAACACACTCCCTTGCTCTCCTCCTCCTTGCTCCACGCTCCTTTCACATGCTCTACTGCTGCACTGCTACAGAAATTCCTCTTCTGGGGGGATTTCTGCTGGAGGCTGCACAAAGGGAATGTGTGCTGGGCACCAGCACTCCTGCTGCTGAGACACTGAGCAGCAATATGCAGGGATGACACGCTGAGGTCTCTCCAGCAGCTGAGCTACCTCTCTTTCTCAGCAGGATGTGTTAGCCTTATTTGAGCTCAGGCTCAGAGTACTTGAGAAACTCTGAACTAAGAGAATCCACAGTAAAGGGATGCTTTCGAAGGGAGACATAAGAGGGAGAGAGATGGCTCTTGAATAGGCAAGGGAGGTTGTAAAAGTGAAAAAACCCCTACTTGATGACTTGCTTTTAGGTTTCATATTGAACTTCTAAAGCTAAAGCAACACAAATTCCTCCTCTGTGCCTTTACTATAGCTGGCATTTTTACAAAATTCAAAACAATGCCAAAGTAAGAGAGGAGTTATGTATATACTGTATTTTGAAAGATGTGTTTTGGCATAACAAGTAATAGATGTTTTTGCATTTTTAAACTATCAAAATCAGTTCTTCTGATAAATAATACCTTCCCTCCCTGGCCTTGGCTATTGTACATTACTGATTAGACACAGTAGTTTGTGGTTAATATCCTTCCCCACAGATTTATTATTAGCTTGTATATTCTTTTCAGTAGAATTGTGCTAATGGTAAGGTCTGCTGGAGGCCAACTGCATGAAGCCACTGGGAGGAGAAATCTGTCTGCCTGTCAAAACAGTGGCTATCAATTAGAACTGTAAATGTGATTCCTTTAAGTGTCTTGGATCATAGCAGAGACTTCCAGTGATGGATTAGGGGGCTGAATCACTTTCATACTGTACTAAAGGAAGCTTTCAAGCAAACAGCTATCTGCATGAAACAAATTCACCATTTTTTTTCAGCAAGTCTAGAAGAACCTGTCTGACCTGCCAAAATTCCCCTCTGCTATTTTCCCAGAAATCCCCGGAAACACAGCACTTAATGTGGCACACTGACAGAACTGATACTAGATTATTCTGTGGTTTTCTTAGGAAAACTTGGCTTAGGATAGCTGCAGCAATAGAAGAAAAAGCCCAATGAAGCTGCTGAAAGACACGATCCATAACAAAGAAGCGATGCAATTCCACCCTTCAGTGATTTGGGATGCACTCCTGGCACACAGATAGCAATTTCCCCTCTGACACAAGCACCCAGCTCTCATTAGCATCACTAAGAGTTGTGTGGACACACTGATGGGAATATATCCCCCTGTATTTTGCAGGAAATTAACCCCACTCGGGGACTGAAGGAGGCACTGTCACTCCCAGACATACCCTCTGCCAGTTAATTAAGCAAAAAACCTCTCAAGAGGAAGCTCTTCCCTGTTCTCCTCGGTACAGCAAACTTGACACAAAGCAAAATGTCAGGAGCAGGACCTAGGAAATGAGGATGCTCAAGGAAATTGAACTTCAGCCTGCGTTTGCCAAGCTCTTCTGCCACCAGGTTTTGGTGGGTTTTGAAAATAGTTATCAGGAATCCAATTGATTAGTTATAGCTGAGTTTAAGCCTTCAGAAAATACCTTCAGCTCTCCTACATTGTGGCTTTTAGTTATAGGTTATTTTCAGCAAGAGTAATCCTATATGGCACATAGAAAAACCAGCCAGGCAGCCTGCTAACCCTCCAGGACTCCACTGCTATTTTCATGCCAAGAGAGAGTGACTAACCAATACAGGAAAAAGCAGAGGACTCAAACACACTCCCAAAATGTGGCTCTGGCAGCTGAAGGACAGTGGTTCAGGATGGAGAAGGCTTTATTTATCCTGTCATTAAACAACAGGCTTTCGCATCAGGCTGTTAAGCTAAACTGAACCTACTAAAAACTTTTTCTTGGTACCACTTTGCAAATGAAAAATAAATATCAGAACTAAGTGACTGAAAGGTTTAGTCAATTATAGGAGCTACACAGCTCTGTCATATCTGTTTGCAGTAGTATTGGTCATGAACCGTGAGCCAGAAAATTCCTTTGGAAGGTTTCAATGAAAACCTGGCAATCCCTCCTGTTTCTCCAATCTTAGAAGAAGTCATTCTGGTGCAATCAGATAAACTAAATTTTCTGGACAAAGTCAGAGAAGATTGCTAGAATAGTGTTTAAAACAATGAAGTACTTTACTTTGCTGGGTATTACAACCATGTACCTTGAAACTGCACGAACACCATCAACAGCCCAGATTCCCAAAAGCTTTTCCTTCTTGTATATTTCTTGTCTTTCACACAATGACTACCAAACACAAATGTTCAGACACCATTTTAAAAAATAATATTTGATATTACTGTTTATATTGCCAGACAGGTAATTTTTGTGTGACAGCGTGGGGAAAAATCCCCGCTCTCTTGTTCAGATATAGGAACACTTTGGTCACCAAACAAAGGCTTTGACTTCTCACTACCTCCACACCTCCATGTCCTAGGGTTGTATTCACTCATTCAACTATCAGCAATACCAAACCACTGGTGCTAATTTTACCAAGAGTCCTAAATGAGAACAGATACCTTAAAAATTCTGCGTGTTACCATCTTAGCTCCAAGAAGTTACTCTAAAAATTATCTTCATTAGAAGGGTGATTAAAATAAGTTAAATTCAAAGTCCATAGTGGCATAGAAGGCTGAACAACAAAGATGATGTCTGCCTGTCTATCTGTCTATCTATCTATCTATCTATCTCTAAAACTTGTGCCACAGGAGCTGCCAGTATCACTGCATGAATAAAAACCTAAATGGTGTTGATAAAAAAACTACTCCAGGCTGTGTAGTCAGTCAATGAACCTAAGTCTCTTTTGTTTCCAAACTGTGCTTGATACAATCACAGCTTCTCCTGAATGTATTAGGCATTAGCCATTGTCCATCAAACAATTCGTAAAGAAGAAACCTGGCTTACAAGTTACCCACGAATTACTGAACACAATCAGTATTCAGTACCATGAACCTTCTGCTTATTCATCATGAACTGCAACTGATCACATGTACTGCTTCTATTTCTTAACTTGATAAATCGTTGTGTAAAAACTACCTTCACAAACACAGGGGAGGAGAAGCCACTCTGCACTTCTTGAAAAACATGTTTTGGCAATGAGCCCAAAAAATTTACTGCATTAAAAACCCCCACAACCACATGATCACAAATTGCACCACACGAGCGTTCAGAGTTGATGAATTACATTTAGCTGAAAGTATTTAATGTGTAAAACAAACTAGAGACCTGACTGTGAAACAACTTAAGCACCTGCATTTCCATTTCTTTGCTGTATGCTGGGTCTCCTATCATAGGAAAGAGTGAAAAGAGAGCCTAATTTATCAACTATATATACCACCATCATTTGATCTCTCTATACCACTACTTATTTTGATTTATTAGTTACAACATTTAAAACATTTTTTTTTGGCATGGTAATTGAGTTGTCTTTGTAGTCTTATTGTTGTGTATCTAGACAACTGCATTAAAGATGTACAGACTTTCAGACAAAGTTGCATTATTGATTTAGAGTGCCATGATGATGTTATTTTGTCATGGTCTTACAACTAAAAAGCCCAGTTGTCTGGCTTAAGTTTTCTTTCTCATGTGGGGAAAATGAAATCCTTTTACCCCTCTCCCAGCAGCCATACATCTTCCTGCCACCTCCTGTCTCACTTGTACCACTGTCTCTTTTCCAGCTGCTGCTGAAAAGACAAATATCATTGCAAATACAGTCCAGTGATTCTTGGGGAAAGAAAAGGCAAGATACAGGAATGTAAAGCAGAAATCATGGTCGAATCCAAGGTCCTGAATTTCAATAACCGATTAAAAAAAAAAAAAGGGCCAAAAAAGCTGTACATGTGGAAAAAACATTCCCCCAAGTCCACTCACAATAGCTGGAATTACCAATTGCATCTTTTGTACTGTTAGACATACTTTCTCTAGCAATTAGTTGGCATATTCTCTAAATAACCAGAGTTGTAAAAGCCAGCGAATGCCCTAGTGCTTCTATTGGAAATCTTTAACAAAAATCACTAGTATTTAACAGATTGGTTGAAAACTGCTTCCAAATAGGGTACTTTCCTGTTATGCAGAAGACAGTGAGAATTTCATCTTACCTAATGTGGCTCGTGGTGTTTGAAACAAACAAAAAAGGAAAAGCAAAGAAATGAAAGTATCCAAAGGTTCCTATCTTACTCCATACATATCCAGAAGGTGAAATGGAGAGTCTGAAAAGCAAAACTCTGTGCACTAAATATCTTGATCTGTGAGCTGATTTTATGTTTGCTACCAGCATTTTCTAAAAATGTATTTAGTTGACACCACATTCCAATTTGTCTTACTAGCACAACTAGTTAACGCCAAATATGAACAGAGGCATGAACAACACCCCACCTGGGCATTATTCCTTCTCCTAGGCAGAATGTGCTCAGAGCAGAAATGTCATCACTCCACTTTTATTCAATGCCAGAAATGTACCTATACCAATCTAGAAGTCCATAATGCTCTGTTTGATAATGCCTGCAGAGCAGGTGGAGTTGACTATATTCCATAACCTAGCCTAGCTGGTATTTTTCCTGGTAGCAACTCATTGATGGTGTAGATTACTCAAGAGATGAAGAGAATCAGCTGCAGTTGGACAGACGGGATCAGCACCAGCCACTGCCAGGGATCTCCTTCCCAAGGCTGTCCTATGAACACACTCCTCCCAGCTACCTCAGACATCACTGTGCTTTCTCACTGCTACAGTTGCAAAAAACCCCATCCAAATCTTTCCCATCCCTATAATCCCACTATCTCCCCCTTTACATGTTAGATCTGCAACCAGCACCTCTTGTGAGTTCTTCTTATTATTATCCTCTTATTGAAGCTCGCATTAAGTATTTGACCTCCCCTTCAAAGGACTCAAATGACTGCCTGCCCGACACATCTCTTAAGCCATTCTGCACAGCTCCAAGCAATACATGGCTCAGCAGTGCAGCAATCAGGGCTGGCACAGCAGCACCTGCATCAGCAAGCACAGGAGAGCAGGGCTGCAGCCAGTGACTGGCACCATCTGCTCCAAACAACAGCAGGGCACGCACGGGCACCTCCAACACCCAGCTCTGGATACAAACGTGCCCTTTCTCAACTCCCTTCTGAATTAAAAACAAACCAACCAGCCCAAAGCAGGCTCTAGGGACAATACATCTAGAAAGTTACCACTTCAGAAAGCAGCAAAACATCTATCTCTCAAAACATCATCATTATCTCAGGTAGTCAGCCCTGCCTAGAATCAGGTACACAGGGAAGGACGGCAGATTGGCTTGGAAACTTAAGGAGTTACTTCTATTAATGATCACTGAAATGATCTCTCCTGAGCCTCACACATGCCTAGGTCAGGAGGTTTGGGAAGTGAGCCATGGTGTTCCTCATGGCTGGGAGCTGCCTGCTGGCTGGAGGTGCAATAGGAAGCATCTCCATGACCAGGGCAACAGGCTCCTCATGCAGGTATGCTGTCAGTGTGTGTCTACTTAGCTAGAAATGTATTTAAATATGCACATAATCATACCCGTATGTAAACACACCACACTTCGCAGTTGATTTAAATATGCACGTATTTAAATCATAGAAATCTAAGGGGGAGTCTAACTTCCCTCCTTCTCTCATCACTGTGGGCCCAGCCCAATTCCTGATGAAACAAGCAGGAATTTGTAAGCAGTCTTCATATTCTGCTTCAGAAGTCCCCCATGGTTCTCTCCTGTATGTATATATAGTATCAAAATTCTTTAACAGCTTAATATTTCCTGTGGCCACATATTACAGTGATCAGTTCAGACAAGGGAATATCAGGACACAGAAGCCTTGTGAATAGAGAGGAGCTTCAGGCTAGTGAGAGAGGAGAGATTTCTGCCTGTGCTCCTTTCAGCACATACTTTTTCATCAGATAAATATAAATAAGTAGTACAGCAGTTATTTAGTGAGCAGCTTAGGGACATATTGTTCCCACTGTCCTAATTTTCCTGACACAATTGGTAAATTTAGACATCTAATTAACAGTCTGTGCCATTTATCAGGTTACTTGTTGCTGTTTGTTTTTTTTTTTTCTAAGGCTGTCAATTAAGCTTTCCATACCTTTGACATATTCTTCATTTCCAGCCTGAGTTCTAGGCTTCTCGGAACGATTCTGAGTGCTTCTAACACATCCCTTTTCTGTTTATGTGGGCTTTACACAGTCCCAGGCAGATGAACCGGGGTCATCTCTACAACTAGTCTCAAAGTAATACTGTAACACCTGCATGTGTGGGATGGAACAGCCCGAGCAGGAGGAAAAAAAGGCAAGAATTTACAGTTCATCTCCCAAAAGTCAGCTGGGGTACAAGTTCATTCAGTAAAAGCCATTATAAGACATCTGCGTATTTGTTGACATTTTCAAAATTACATTTGCAGCTCTCCCATTTTAGGCCTTGCTGCTCTGCATTTAAAAATGCACATTTTCACCTTTGCTTATTTATCTTCTTTTGTCTTAGTAGCTCATGCCTCTAGCACATAAGATTTTCCACAGCGAAACACTCAACCAAAGTGGTGACATCATTGGAACAGGAGGAGGAGAAAAGGAAAGTAAGAGAATTCAAATAAAAAGGATGATTACAGATTCACTGTCACACGTATACACAAAAGCAGCTTGGAATGCCATGACAGATACATGTTTTGTTTGCAAAGCAGAGTCTTTGACCAGACCAATGCTGCAGACCTGCCTTAATGTGGATCCTCTTTAAAAGGTGTGTTTTATTGTCACTTCTTACCAAAGAGTAACTAACATTCATGTAGCATATAAAGCACACCCCCTCACTTGCTCTCCCCACACAGGAAAGGTAAAAAGGGTCTTTAATTTTATGCTTAGCTATAAAAAAAAAAATACAGCTAGATGTGCATAGGCATCAAGCTTCTATAATGATATTCCAGTCTGTGAAAGGTAGATGGAGGATGAAACAGAGAAGGCCTGAGAGAAAACGAAGCTCTCTTCACCTCAGATATTTTGCTCCTGGGTCGTCCTGATAATTGTCAGAAAACCACTACCAGAAGCAGGCACAGGAAGAAAAATCTCTGCAGAAGTTATCTATTTGTACCTGCTCAAATGAGACATGTGTTGCTTTATTCTGTCAGTAACAACCCAATTAAAACCACAAGGTAAATTACCTTCAGGATCATGTGTTGACCACATGAACCCTGTTCACAGAAACGTGGTACAACAAAAATCAAAAATGTCTGCACGGAAGGTTTAGCAGGAAAAGACACTCCACACCATCATGCAGTGCCAAAGAAAGCTTTGCTACAATATAACTTTACCTGTGTTCAAATTTCTATATTGTGCCTGGAAATGAGGGCTCTTGAACATATTTCAGTAATAATAAACTGGGCAGCATATGAGTTTTAAGGCTTTCTTAAATTCTTTTGGTAGCTCCTTCGTGCTATGGACAGATTTCTAAAGTAAACAGTAACCCAAGCTCGCTGGAATTGTGTCACACACATGCTGGGAACACAGTCTGGCTGATACAAAGAAATCTGTAGCATTTCCTATCAAGATAGGAATCTCTCACATTGGAGACCATCACAGAGCTCCAGAAATTCAGGTCACAGGGAATTTATTTTTTTCTGAAAGGCATCAAACATTAGGACTAAAATAGAAAAAGCATCTTACAAATTTAAGCACAAGGTTGTGACCAGTGGCTAGTGAGAATCTTCACAATGTCTGTGAAGAAAATAATTATTACTGGTTGCCAAGGTGAAAGGTAGCACCTTTGACTGAAGAGTAACGACTAACTTGGGTTAGCAGAAACCTTGATTGAAACCATTGTGCTTTACTCACTCTCTGTGGTTGATCATGCCTAGGGAGACTTCCTTCATTATATAAAGAGTGTAGGAGATAAATGGAACAAAAATCTCTAGGATAGTTAGGTCAGATGACATACACCACACTGACATATTTTCCTCTATGAAGCCAGAAATTTCCAGTCCTCAGACGTGACAGATGTGTCAAGTTTACTTTTCAAGGAGGAAAAAAAAAAAAGGTGCTGTTACAGTTCTGGCTAACCTTTGTAAAAAGCCTTAATTCCCACAACAAGTGTGGAATCTTGTTTGGGAAAAGCTGATCTCCCACTTTATGCCTTGAAGCCACTACATGCCTTAAGTACCCTGACAAGATTTTGAATCAGACAATAAGGATGAACCAGAGGAAGAGTCTGTTGGGGCACCGAGAGGGAAGGGGGGGCAGGATGAGAACAGCAGATGGTAACATTTGTTTCATTTCACTTTTACAGTCCATATAAGTCTAAAACCCAAAGCAACTATGCTGCTCCCATGTAATTAAGCACTTCACTAATGTGAAAAACCTTTCTTTATGACACACCTTAGAGTGGAGATGAAGGTTGCCTCTGAATGGCCACTCCAAAAAACCCACCCTTAATCAAAGACATTTGCCAGCCTTATCAAATACAGATGTGCAAAGTTAGGGGCTGGAGAACATCTCTGTGAGCAACAAAACTTGGCAGCAATCTTGGGTAGATTCAAGTACCTTAAAACAAAACTTAACTCTTCATCATACAAAATTCTAAATAGAACTGGAGGTTCTTCAAAGTCCAAGCACACAGAACAATGTTGAACACATGTCTGTCTTCAGTGGACTTTTAACACAAACTCCAGCTTTTAATCCATGCACTCTTCTGGTACATGAGGAATGAGTATGAATCACTGAACTTAGTGGTGTGGAGGGAGAAATGCAAAAGCTGCAGAGGATCCAGCTAAGGATCCCCACAAAGGAGTGCTCAGCTTCCACAGCTGGCTGTTAAGACATTGAGAACATTGGTTTTGTAGTTACAAGCACATTCCAAGGCACTGCACTTACCTCCACAGTAAGAGAAACCACTTCTTTGTTTAGAAAAGAAAACAAACTCAATTTGCTAAAATACATCACAGGCAAGACTTCATTCTATGTTATCTGTGAAGAATTAAGTACAGATACCCAGAACACAAAATATAACTCAAAAGCAATGGGCTCTATGATAAATTAAGACATTCCTTTCATAGATTATAGTGCATTCCTGTCACATTGAGACATTCTGAGCTAAAAAGCCAACCTAGAGATTGATTGGACTACTTTTTCAATAACTGAAGGGATTATATGCCAACATTTATATTCCAAACAGTTTCCTTAAACCTCACTGAGGATATTTTTCTGAATGCTAAAATGAAATAAAGTCAGATTTATGATTAAGCACGGCGTTACCCAGTTAAACTTTGGAGCAATGCTACAAAGCATGAGGAACAGTGTGTGTGACTGACTCCTACATTTGGAAAAAAGTTAAAGTCCCACAACTATAAATGGTAATATTCAAAAACTCCTCTGAATCCCTCTACCTCAAGGCAGTGTTTATTAATCTATAATGCATTTTACCTACCTATGCAGAAGCTGAAATAAATAAATGGTATTTATAAACTGACACACAGATATTTTTCACAAAAATTATTACAACAGTCCATTCAGAGTAGACTAGTTAGATCTTAGACGCCATTGAAAAAACCCACAATAAAAAAACTTACTAAATATCTGCTTGCTCTTCAGGCCGGTTCCTAACATCCACTAAGAAATTCAGTTGCCTGACCTCTGCTGCCCAAGCTCCCCAAATGACTGCTTGGGAGAGGCAAATAACATAAAACAGTAAAGCTAAAGAGATTACCAATTTCTCTCTTATTTCCTGCTGATCATTGCCAGACTATGTTTCTGCCCCAAAGTGCAGGCTTCATTATTAAAGATGGACAGAATACAAGCATATTCAGCGGAGGCCGGCTGTTCAGGAAATAGCTATAATTTGGTAAATAGCATAATAAACACTTGAGCATCCTTGATGCAATGGGTAATGAGCCAGTGTAGTCCTAAGTATGTACACAACAATGTTAAGATTATACTGTATTTCACATCGTATATCTACGCACACGCATGTAGATGTCCGTATAATATTCCAACCCCTATGTTTGTTCCCCTCCTCACATACATTTATTACTTTTTCCTCCGTACTCAACCAGCCATTTGTAAAAGAAAGCATCATTTTACTTGCACTCTCTGCTCCTTCTCTTTCATTTCGCTCCTAGTATACCTACATAAACCATCAGAAGCTTTTGTTCATCATGGCAAGCGAATGCATTCCACTGTGAAGCACCAGAGATCCTGGAACTAAATGTAATCTCACAGCAAGTCATCAGCATGTCTCTAGCCCATGCAGGGGAAGGCGATTGAAATCCCCAGCCTGTTCTCCTTGCCACCATGGAGAATAATGACAAACCATAACATATCCCATTTGTCTAACAGCTGAAAGGGTAATGAATTACACAGATACTTCAGCCGCTCATTATTAAAAGATTACAACATTAAAAATGAAGTGGTTTTGTTTTTTTTAAAAAAAAAAGGCAAATGATCATGTTTTCATATAATGCAAGTGAAACTATACAGTATTATGGATTCCCAGCTATATTGTAAGAGGCAGCTTGTAACAAAGGCTTCAAATTGAATTAGCTTTAAAGTTAGCATTTCTCTAGCTGGAACTCAACCCCAGTTCATACTGTTTTACTCTAAATACTGAATGTATCAGTATTTTTTAATTGTAGTCTCTAGAATTTCTCAGTATTTTTCTCTGATAGCATCACCCATTTTCAATGAAACTGCGTGTGCACATAGCCAGTTCTGGTCAATACCATTCTTGGTCAGGATTTAAAAAAAAAAAAAACCACAAACCCAAAAACTGATTGAAAAACTCCCAAACCACTACCACCAAAAATAAAAATAAAAGCACCAAATCCCGTCCCCCCTCACTCCCAACAACAATAACAACCCCACCACAAAAAAAAAAAAAAAAAAAAACACCAAAACCACAAACCAAAAAAAAAACCCCAAAAAAACCCAACCAAACCCTGCCCCAAACCTGTCTACATTACATGGTGCCAACAATGAAATACGTAACTGGAACACAGCCTCTACGTGACATGCTGGGCTTTTAAGCTATGCAGCCTACAGTTCCAAGAGAAATAGCAGTGGCTTCATTTTAGAACAAACCTGTTAAGTTTTAGCATCAAAAAAAAAAAGTTCTTTATGAAACAAGCATCAAGTGAGCCCTTCCATCCCAGGGATCTGGTTACCCATAGACTTTTCAGGTTAATTCAGTGACAGATGAAATATGTACGTACCTGAAACTGCTCAGAATGCAAATGCATGTTTCCACAGGAGACTACTCAATCATTTGATGCAGGACACAGCATCATCTAATATAAAGAGACTTTTTAATATAGAACATCTGCAACCTTTCTATCAGCTCCATCTAAATGTCTGCCCAGGGTCAATTAAAAAATACCTCCGAAGTTTGATTCATAACTTTTTCATTTTCCCCAATACATTTCTGCTGTTTGCAGGGTAGGAACTGGGAGGTGGCGAGAGGTGGGAGGAGAGCAGAAGGTCTACAAGAAAAATTAGATCGTCAGAAAATGTCAATAGTCACAGCAAATCTTCTGTAAATGATTTTTGAAAGCCTGTTTCACTTTATGTACAGCTGAACAATAACAAGCATAATGCCAACTTTCATTTTGGAACCAAGCTGAGAAGGGCATCTGTGTATGGACCCAAACTGTAACCAGTTAGGACATAGGAAAATCCTGCACTGGGACTTCCCTGGGGCAGTCTTTGAGGAAAATACATCCTTGCCTGGCACAGGGGAAACCTGGAAATCTGCTGCAGGGCTCAAAGGAAGGGAATGAAAAGGGATTGTTTTATCCCTAACTGTATTTCCTTCATTCATTCATTCACATCACAGGATAGATTTCTTTGCAGTGACTGGGAAAGGCTGCTGGAGGGTGGATGCACATCTCTGGCTGTCCCTTTCCCAGCAGGACAGGGCACTGCTGGCACTGTGAGCACAGGCTGGGGCTCAGGGGATCCAGAGAGAAGAGCACTACTGAGGGAGCCCTTAAATCAGTGCTCTCTTTAAAGAACATACCCAGTGTCAGCCTCACTTTTAACAAAATAAGAAGCGTGAAGGAGGGCAATGATATGCCTTGATTTTTGCACTTGGTATTCCCTCTCCACGCCTGGAGAGTTTCCATCCCTCTTTCATACTCATTTCCATCTCATAACCTGAATCTGCTGAGTGGCCTCCCTAGGAGTGTCTCTCAGCCCACGATGTTTCATTTTACTTTGAGCAGGTTTCTTCTTTTCCTCAGAGCACTCTGAAAGGCACAGTAAATCCTAGCAGATCCTCTTGGGCAGCAGCAGGGCCTTGACTGGCCATCACCATCCGTTCCTCCCAGTCAGTGCCTTAGCAGAACCTCATTATTACTACTAGAGACATTTTTGGAATCAGGAGCTGATTTCACATAAAAGTTCTTTTTAGCTCTGCTCCATGTCCTAGAAGTTAAAATTATTAACAGCAATGACTATACAGAAGAAATCACATTTTTCCAGTCCCATCAGGCACACTTTTTCTGATGGTTAAACCTTGGATAATCACTCCACAGGCCTTTTTCCTGAAGTACTATAAAATACCATTTCTCTTTCCTAGGATGGTAAGCAAGCAGGCTGTGGAGGTTACTAGGTGTTTGTTTGGTGTGCAATTTCTCTTTGTTCTTCAATAATGTCACAAATTGATTTTTTAAAATCATCGAGTTTTCTTGTATTTTCAAAGTAAGTATTTTAAACAAAGGGGCTCTTCACATTAATATCCATCTCGGTCCTTATTAAAAGGGTCTAAAAATGAGAACTGAGAAGAAAAAAACGCGTATTTTTAACTGGCCAAACCCCTTCCTTTTTCAGAATTAACCTAGTAGGAATATTTGAGGTTTGAAACTGTCTGAACACAGGCAAAATATTATAGGAATATCTAAAAACTCCCAGGGACAAAAAGCCCGTTTCCACTCTTACCAAACACTTGGTGCTACACAGCACAAACAGGGCTTTCACAGATCTGCTGCTTCTGGGAAATCTGCCATATATTAAGTAAATAAAATTAGTTTCTCCCATTTTTTTTCTCATCTCAACCCAAAACCCCAGGAAAGATAATATTCAAACCCCTGCATTTTGTTCTTTTTTTTTTAACGAATTACAAAGCCTAAATTCCATCTGTAATTACTTCTTGTGAAACACACGTAGAAACAATGGGATTGTAAAGATGCAGCTAACAAGATTAATTTGGTCTCAGACATCTTTTTATATCAGTGAGAATAAATGAGTAGCAGAAATGTCTCTAAGTTTAGACTGCAGTTTTCAGGACTACCAGTTAAAATATATTTCTGAAGGAAAAGAAATCTGATATTGCGTTATTGAAAGAAACAGAGAACTTCACTATACTGGTTGTAGGTAAGATGCAGATCTTACAAGATCACACAGTCTCAAGCTAGGATTTCCCCAGCAAGTCTGAAAAAATACTCATCACTCCAAAGTCCACACAGAACTAGAGTTAGCTCTCCTACACCCTTATAACCCAAGGGAAAAAAGCATTAATCACAACTTCATGCTGGCTCATTTCAAGCTCACTCCTTCTCGTACACAGGAACACTCTGTGGGTCTCATCCAGTACAAGACTTCAGCAAGCTTCCACTGGAGAATTTTGCCACAAAGCCACTACATCTTTGTATTTGTGTGGCTGAAGTCCAATCCATATCTCTCTGGAACATCTGTTGTTATTTGCTTCAGGAGGACTGATAGGCTCCAGGATGTTCTCTACTATTTTGAAATCACTGTTGCTTATTCTGACCCTTCCTTCTGATCACTCTGCTCTGCTTCACTTGCTATTTCTGCTGCACTTTCTGCAATCAGGTCTGATCACTTCTGCAGCTGATTCCTACTCCTTCTACTTTTCCCATGAACCAGTAAACATTTTTACCCTAAATCTCACTGCTGGCCACGCAAAATGCACTCTGACCACCTGGACTTTTCGTGTTGTCATTTAAATGTGCGAATGGTATCTCTGCTAAAGGAAGAGGTTAGAAAACCTGAGTGCTGCTGTACTTCATCATCTTTCTTTGTTCTGTGGCTGAGAACTGCTACTGTATATTGACTTTATTAAAGTTTCGTTTTTTCAAGCGACCAACACAATTATTACAAGTCCAAGCTCCAAAATGGACAGATACAGAACTGAAACTGCCATATTAAAGGTCTGTAACGATCTTTCTTTGCTCAGCCAAATGGATTGTCATCTGTGTTGACTCAATGCAACTCCTCTGTGCCATTCAATACAATTGATCACAAGATGCTTTTATAGAACATTTGGTTATCCTTGAAATTTGGTACCCAGGGGTCCTAGAAAATGCCCACAGCTTGAACTGTTTTTCAGTGAATACCCTTCTCTATAGCTGACAGTAAAATTGTTCTTTTTCTTATCTTGCTCCTAAAATTCCCCATACACACTCAGAGAAATTCTCTTTAAGTCTCACTGCCTCATTCTTGATAGCAACATCCACTTGGCAATTTTAATTAAATCTCATGGCTTCAATTATCTGTATACAGACACTGCATCAATTTAAGTTGCTTTCCAGCCTGGCTTTTTTTTTTTCCTCCTCCCTGATGTTTTATTTTGGTCTCACTCTTCTGTTTGAAACTGGGTCCTTGAGAAAGCTACCAAACACAATTTTTAATTTTTAATTGCTTTTAAAATCTCATTTTCAGTCAATATTTACAAACAGAGTGAAAACCTCATGCTCTGGTGCTTGATTTACAATCTTTTCCTTTTTGCCCATAAACTAGCGCAACATTTAATGCAACTAATTTAATTTCATGTTTTTTCTCCTTCTCCGATCAATGCTAAATACGAAATTTCCTCTGATTTATATTACAGATTTCCCTATCAACCTTTATATTGTAGACCTGGTTTAGGTCTGTAGCTGCTCTGCATGGTGGATATTAAACAGAAACCTAGATGTTCAACATAATTTTCAATTACTTATGTGGACACTTAAGGATGGAGCTGCTCTAAACATGGCTGGACAACATAAAATGTTAGCTCCTGTAGACAAGAACTTCTCTCCACAGAAATCATTCTCTTGGTTTCAGCCTGACCTGCATTTTCTACATACAACACGTGAGATTCCTCACAAAGGAATCTGCTTGAGTAAGGAGAACCCAAACTGACCAAGGAATTTGTTGTTTTCTACCTGGAATGCTGGAGCCTTCTATGGAGCTTTAATGATTGTGCAAAGTCATTCCAATATTACTGCAGTAACTGTGGTATCAAAGCCAACAGAGCCCAGTGCTATCACAGCCAAACAGCCTCATGAGAGTGACTTAACCTTTGACCAGCAAATTTGATCTGTGATAGGCAATTTGTGTCCCAAGGTACACAGCGGATGGCTGACGCACACAAAATAAACAAAGACTGAGAAAGACAATAAACTGACAGCCAAGATCAACAAATGCTCTTGGTGTCCCATGAAGCCATTAATAACAATACTCTGTCAAACATGCTTTTTTTTCCAGGCGTGGGCTGGCTCAACATCTCTGAGTGCCATTGTGACCTTGAGAAGATAAGGCAGATGTAGTGATGTGACAAGAATATTCTACTGGAAAGAAGCTCCTTTAAGCCTATGCAGTCCCTAAGGATCTCCCTCCTCCCCTCCCCTAGAGGATTTATAGTATGCAAACATGGAAATCCATCACCTCCTCTCCTAACCCTTTGCTGTTTTTCATAATAGAGACAGAAATAGTTAGTTTGCCAAAAAAAAAAAAGAGACACAGCCTTTTGCTTGATATTCAGGAAACTAATATACAATAGTTTCAAAGATTTATATGCTAACAGATGAATTCTATAAAAACAAAAGAATGAGGTAACAGGTTAAAATAGCAAAGGTAGAAAATTTAGAGTTTCTACATGTGATGAGTGAATTATACTCACACACACAATCTTTACAGATAACAAATGCACTTCCCAAAAGAGTTACCCAGGTATTTTAACTTTATCTCTCCACTGTAGCCTTTTACTATGCTGTGAACTTACTGTTTTAGGAAAGACCTAGAAGAAAGAAGCAGAAGCACATATAACACACCTGTAGTCTATTGCTTCATTCTGCTGGGTTGAGGCCTTAACACTCAGGTAAATTTTAACTACTCACTCATTCTGAACCTGAATCCTCACTTTTTTTCCCTCCTACTCTAGAGGAACTGGTTACTTTTATTCTTTTTTCTTCTTTTTAATCTTCTCTAGTGAAAGATCGTTTTGTCTGTGCTCCATTTTCAATTCCATACAAGTGCATGGGCAGCAGTTTAGGGTATAATGTAAGTTTTCCAAGGGAGATCTAGGGCCAGCAGCAATCCTTCTTCCCACCATGACAGGAAAATCATCTTTCAATTTCTTTAAACTCTAGCCTAAAACAAAAGAAGATTAAACTCATTTTCTCCATTCTGAATATCCCCACAAGACAGAGGAAGCTGGTATTTAAACCAGAATAAATGTTAAGGGTGAATTAAATAAATATACTGCTATTGGAAGAAGTTTGTTAGCGTATTTTAGACTGTCTAAAATTTGGTGTGTTTCCAATTAGACCACTAGAACATATACTTTGTATGAGTGTGGCTTCCTTCCTCCCCTCTAAGCATGCCAGAAGCATGTAAATCTTTGTAAAATACTCAAGTATCTCTAAGACACGGATCTATAATAGTATTTTCCATGAAGGAGATGCAATAACCCCAAAATTCGCTTCATTTCAGCACTGGGGACTAAAGGCAGTTATCCACTCTGGATCAGCCAGCTCACACTCACTGGGTGCACCAAACTTCACAGGCAAGTGAACAAACTGTGCATGGGATTGAGAGGTTCCCAAAGTGCCCTTACAGAACAGGGTGAGCACTCACAGCACACCTATGGAAATACAACTGGCACTGTGCAGTGACTGAGATCAGCAGACGTGTGACGTGTAGGGACAGAGCAGCTGACACCACTGCTACAGGCACGGAGCATTCAAAGCAAATCCGTGCCCAGAAATTTCTCTTCCTGTCTTCCCGAGCCATTTCAGCCCAGAGCTCCTGGAGCTGTGCCTGATCCAGCACCTTCCTCTGCTGCAGATGACTGATGGTTAGGGGAGCAACAAATGACAACCAAGCTGAAACAGCCTGAATAGGAATTAATTACAAAAGAGATGAGGCAGAGGTCTTCAGAGATGAAGAGGTACATTAACCTATTGCAGCACTTACAATCATGATAATCTGCTCTTTTAAAGGAGAGAAATATTTGGTAATTTCTTTTTGGGTAACTAACTCTCTGGTGTATCTATACACACATATAGTCACTAAAAATAATCTGCAGCTGTATTGTGGATGTTTTTTCTCAGAAGCAGTGCATTTTGATTTTGTGAAGTCTTCATTTTGACAAAGATTCATTTGAAAACTTCTATTTTTCATTGCAGTCTGTATCAAACCAAGCTGACAAAAAAAAAATCAATAATTTAAACACTTATTGCTAAGAAGACTAAATGAATAAAAGTGAGCTTTCTTGAGTGTCCTTCCTTGCTGTCTGTTAGGGAAGGCTGAGCAATCCAAGAACATGTAAGTGAAAACAAACACTTCCAGACACAGAAGAGGAAAGTGTACTTGGGGGGGTGGTGGGAGTGCACATAAAAAGGAAAGCTAACTTCTTTGAATTGTTTATTTCCTCAATCTAATTTTAATTAAAACCAGAACATTAGGATGTCTGTTATACTGAGCTACTGTAATACAGCCTTCCACATTAGAGGATAAAAAGCTAAACACAAAGATGACAGAGGTAAAATGAACAGTGCCTGACTCATTACTCACTAGGTTGCTTTGGCTAGAAGGAAAATAGCAAACAACAATAGTGGCCTTCTGTCAGCAGAAGACAGCTTTACAATTCTATTTACACATTACTACCAACCAGCCTGATGACAATCTGGGGTTAGTGTGGGGCCAGGTATTCACTGCCTTCAAATTAGGGACAATGAATGGCACAGGCACACAGCTCATGACTTCAAACCCAACACTGGAGTTAAATGCTGAAGAGCTGATACTTAGTGGCTCATGTATCTTGTTAACACACACAGGGGGACAGGATTTTTCATGTCAGCATTTGGCTAACAATTGAGATTTACCCCGGTTATTTTTTACTCATTCTTTACTGTTTCTTCTCCACAACAACAACAAAATAGAACATAAGTGGGGAGTTGCAAGAACAGAAAGGGAAAAAGGAGAAGACCTCTTCATTTTCACTCCGAAGAATTATTCCAAGACCTCTTAACGAGGAAGATCAAATTCTCTCACATGAACCAGGGCCAAGCCAAGATCTGGAGCAGTCATTTTCACTGAATAAAGGGAGCAAGCAGGGGAAGATTCTTTGAATGTAAATATTTTTGTGAGGGGAGCACTAGATAGCATAATTAACTAGTATGGTAAATGCTAGTTTGCATTGTGACCGCTGAGAAACCAGAGCAGTTGCTGTTCATTACAAGATGCAGAGCAGAAACAACTCACACTGAGGGCAGAGCCCAAACTAAGGAACTCTGCTGGGCTTATTGCTCAAGGCTCTGCAAAAGCTGGGTGACAGCTAGGACAAGAGAGATCCCAGGCTGCAGAATGGGGTAGAAAGAGGAGGAGAACAGGCATTTTCCAGGATGAAGGGTTGGAGCTGATAGGAACACCAGTTACCTGCTGAATGAGCTGGAACTGCTGGGTAAGGATCAATCCTGCATCTTTGCATCCTCATCCAAGTGAATGAGGAGAGGTGGAGGGGACACGACTAAACGTGGTGCAGAGCAGGAAGCTGTAAAGAGCATTTCTCACTGCTGTTGGACTGAGATGGGAAGCAGGAGCTGGGCTAAAAAGAACATAAAGCCTTTCTGCACCATTCATTTAGCTGTGCCAGTGCCCACGCACATGGTGGACATGGTTTGCAGCAGAGGCAACTCTCAGGGAAGCTGAAAGCTGTGTAAAACACTTCTGTGCCCAGGCAAAGTGCAGCTGAGAGAGGCTGGCTGTGAGTGCCCATGGCTGCTGACAGCAGGTGACCACACTGGCCAGGTGACACAGGCAGGAAGGGAACAGAGCTGGAGCTGGCACGGGGAGGTGGGAGCACTCAGAACCAGGACCCAGCAGTGGGAGCCACAAGAGAGACTCCAATAATCTGGAAGGAACACGACTCCAAGCACAAAGGGAAGGAATTTCTGTGTGGTCATGTCTTCGGGGTGTTGGGGAGTAAGTCAGCGAATTTTAAACATTGCTCCCACTTAAGGGATTTAAGGCTCGTGAAAAGATGACATCCCATATAGGGCTTGAAAAGGGGATGATGCTGCCAGTGCTCCCACTTAAGGGATTTAAGCCTTGTGAAAAGATGACATCCCATATAGGGCTTGAAAAGGGGATGATGCTGCCAGTGCTCATGATGACACAGTGAGGCCAACAAGAGGACTGATCTACAGAGGAAAAAATAGTTTGCCCATGGTCAATTTGAAGTGATTTTTTTTTTTTTTTAGCAAGACAACACAACATCAGGGTAAAAGACAGAAAGCCAGCCTTAATTCTGAGGCATTATATTCCAAAAAGCATTTCTGAAGGTGAGAGCAGCTGTAGCTGGGAGGTAATACAGAGAGAAGGAAAGCTCAGCTCATCACCATATGCAGTAGCAGCAGCAAGGATGTGTGTGGAGGGAAAAATCAGTTTGAGAGTCATACGAAAGCCTACTACTTTTTCATTTTCTTCAGAATAAAACTATTTGCCTGTTACACAGGAGTAAGCAGACTGGTTTTTAAATGGATTTAATTTTTAACAGGTTTAGCTGAACAATGGTAATATAAAGCAGCGAAATGTTGTTATTTTTAGTTTTTACAAGCACAGATGATAATTTTTGTGTAAAAACTAGGGCTCAGAGTTAACCAGTGATTCCCAAGCAATCAGTAGCGGAGCAGGCATTTGAAACAGAGCCTCTCTCACAGTATCTTCTTAACCTTTTCCTATCTAACCCCAAACCTAAAACTTTTCCTATCTCCTACACCATCTCTTCTTCATTTTCTTTCAAAAATCCCGTGTGGAAAAAAAAAAAAAGGGAAGAAGGAGACAGAGCAGCTCAAGGGGTCAGTTTTTTTCTGAAGCTAGCATACTTCACATGCTCTGAAATTGTGACTACCCCAAAAGGAGCTTTCTTTTATATGTCAGCAAAACAAAAGGTCAGCCTATTGAAATATTGGTCAGGTCTGACTTTCTTCTATTAATAACAAGCAGAGACACATTTTTTAAAGTAATAGTTAAATAAATGACCACATGTCTGCAATCATTTCGACTTAAAATGTCAACTGGATTTGAGATGCCATGTGCACTTAATCAATGACTCTGCACTATAATATAAATATTACTTTGGTTTGACTGCATCGTGCGGCATAAATCATAATTCAGTGAGATGAGTATATTTAATTTTCTTTACAGATGGCTGTTAAAGGCAATACCTATTAAAGCAGCAGCCAGCAGCACTCTGGAGTTAAGGAATCTCTCAGGAGTCCCCTTCAGCATCATTTCTCTGTTAATTGTTGTCTCTCCTCCTAAGCCCTCCATTTACCATGGTCATGTTACAAGAACTCCTGATTCAGAAAATCAGCAAAGATTTGTTGTTTCTTTTGTTATCAAGGTAGACCTTATACTCTGCACTGTATTCCTGAGCAAAACTTTGTATTTATTGGTTAAAATGCAACACAGGAGGCTTTAATTCAGATTTCTGTGGGCATGTCTTTAAACCCTCTAGGACCTTTAACCATAATACATTTGTACTACCTACAGAAATACCCAATGTACCACGATTTCTACAGAAAACAAGGAATTCAAGCTTGGTCCTCAGCTAGATTTTAGGAGCATTTTAGAGCAAGTAACAGCCAACTCCAGTGAATGATGGATGAACACAGCGGAGCAGTGTTCAGTATTCCCCAAGAACACACTTTGCTTTCTAAGACTCCTCTTGCAGAACACATTTCTTGGGAGATTAGAGACAGATACTTAGAAGAAATATGCTAATAATAATTCAGAAAATACCTGGAGTTTACTTTTAGGAGCTGTGGCACGCACAGAGGTCACAGAGTATCAATTAAAGCAGAATTTGAAGTTAATCCTCACAGACAAAGCATGCTGTCTTCTTTTTTTCTTTTTTTTTTTTGCTTAGTAATGACTTGAATAATGATATTTCAACTTGAAGTGAACATGCAAGTTTTTCACAAAAAGCATGCTCCTTGCAAACAGTTTGTAATTTCGAGTCCTTTTAAATAGTCAGAGGGAACTTTCTGCTCTGATCTGTTAAGTAAATATAAATCTTGTTATCCAAGTTCAGTAATGAGAGTGAGGGGTCTATTCTTCACTGCACTTGCATACATCTAACGTTAATGAGATTTATGCATGCATATTAAGGGGAGAACAGATGCTTAATTAAACAAATCAGCCTTTAGTAGGCAGTCTGCATGATCATTTTTAGTACAAAACCCCCTTATTTTCTCTGCTTTATTCTGACTATGAATGCAGCCAAGGAGGAATTAATATGGTGGAGGAAAAGAAAAAAGTCATACATGTAAAATGCAATGTTTGTTTTTTCAAGTTTAAAATACTTTACAAATTTGAGATGGATTAAATTGACTAGATACATCCTCCCTCTCATCTTCTTATGCTCTTTAAAGGAAAGCAGAGTTTTATTTCCCAATTTACCTAAATGAAAAGTGGGAATTTTATTACACAAAAGGAAATCAAGGCCTCTAAATAACTCATCTGCCCCATTAACTGATGCTGTCTTTCAAATACACATGATCCATCTCAGATAGTTTTGCAATTGAGGAAAAAAAATCTGAAATAATTTTAGCCTAATTAAAACATAATTTAATCTCACTGTGGGTTTTTTTATCTGTCAATGTCCATATTGATTTCCAGCATCATACACAGATAACTACATTAAAAAGTTATATACACCACCTCTCTCCAGCAAGTCACATCTTTATTATTTGCTCCTTCTTCATACACTGCTACCTTTTCTTCTACAACACTCAACTTCTAAGGGCAACACAGTAGAAAAAAAAAAACAACTCTCTCCATAAGTTATCATAGTGCCATAGTTAATGGAAGTCAATATCTGTATATTATGCTATCTACTCTGCAATACCATTACAGGCTCAACAGTGCTGGTTGTAAAAAGTATCATTCTGAGCACAAGGCCTGTAATAGTAGTAATGAAAAAAGGGTCATTTCTGTCTTCCAACCAGAATGAAAAATTAAAATCACTAAGGCACTTAGCTCAAAGGAAAATTGGCAAATTAAAGGGACAAAAAATAAAATATTCATGGCTCATATTGTGAAATGGAAGGTAAATAATTTAAGATGAACTATTATGTGGGAAATTGCACTCTTTCTGAAGAGCAAAAAGCAAATCTAACTAATACACACATATATATTCTTGCTTCCTGGCCTTGCAGTTATATGTATATGTGCACAAATATGCAAGTCATGGTTGAAGTACAACACTACTGGCAGATAGCCATTTTCTCACCTATACTAACTTCTAAAATATTTTCTAGTGAAACAGTCAAGTTGACAAGCACTGCTTTATATGAAGAAGGTTGATTGTCTCTTCTTCCAGAGTCCAGCCTGGAAGTGAAGACTGAATGAGAGAGTGCTCTCCCACTGCACTCCAGCTCAGCACAACCCTTTACTCGGAGTCACCATTACACTCTTGCTCTTAGATTTTTATGCCACACAAAAAAAAAAATTATGACTTCAGCCTCCTGGTCTCTGCCCAGGGGAGTTACCTATTAAAATGTGGCTGCAGTCCATTAGCTATCTTACCTTCATATCCATAAAACTGAAAGGGCTGCCCAGAATTTTTACAATCACTATCTGGAAAAGGTAGAGAGAGCCATAGACTCATGTTTATTATGCTCCAGCACTGTAAGTGCTATGGGATTAGGATACAGAACTGCACTGCACAGCAGAGGTCACATTTCCCTGGTGATTTAAAGGTTCAGTCTTCTGCCAACTTAATTTAGAAACACAAAGTCTACCTTTATTAGAAGAGAGTATTTTGATAGTTTTTCAAAGCATGGCAATTCAATAACTACAAACCACACATTTAAAATCTGGAGTTCATCACCTAGCAAACTGAGGAATAATTTTTAAATTGATTTTATTAACCTCTTGGTTAGATCAGCTTTGCATCTTTGGTCCTAAGCGACGATACATGGTTGCATTAATGTTCAGCAGCAGGGATTTCTAACACCCTGCCCCAATGGGTTAATTACCCCTTCCAAACAGCCAAACACGTTATCTGCACAGAGCTCAGTATTATTTCTATTTTGAGAAAGATTCAGTGTAGATGCTAGACACTAGCCTTTCTCTGAGACTGAACTATACATTTAGTCACAGCTCCAGTAATGAAAATATTTAATGTACCTGTTTTCTTGATACACAGTACCAATTCACTGCTCTGCCTGTTGTCAAGTGGTGGGTTATTAGTGAACAGTGACAGCATGATGTGCCAGGAAACATCAAAAAGTAAAATAAAATGCTCCTTGGCCAATGTTACAGAAAACCAGTTAAGACTCAACTTCTGTAGTTCTCTGGACAGCACATACACACCTCCAGAACTAAGGCAGGCAATATCTGCATCAGAACCAAGCAAGGAAACAAAACTGTGCACTTCAGCACCACAGTGAAACACTGCTTTGGATTACACAGACATTAACCAGTGTCATCAGCATTTCAAACCTCCAGCACATTAACCTACTCTGTCCAAATGCCACAGCCATTAACATGCTGCAGCCCAGAGTTTCAGTTAATACTGAGTGAAAAAAAACAGGTCTTTTTAAAAAAAACCACAATGATTACAAAAATAAAAGCATGATTTCTTGATGGTCTCCCTGAATCACAGTCACCTAAATAAAGCTTCAATCAAGGAAAAGCTTAGCAGGAAAGCAATCATTCTTCTTTTTGTATGTGTAAAAAAAGACTAGGAACTACAAGTAAATAGCAGCTGAGCAACAGATGAGGCACTAAGTGAAATCTGTTAGCAACTGCTAACAGCTTTGCTATTTTCTGTTGTTAAATTAAAAAAAAAAAAAGGCAAAAACCCAATGCAGTAGCAATTCCAATATGTTCAAAAATCTCAGATGCAAAAGACTAAAGCTCAACCATTCTTGTACTGGAGCTGAATGTTTGGATTTGGTTTTAATATCTCGAAATGCTTTGTTATTGATTATAAAGCAGAAGCCAGCCAATTCACACGGCCACTATCAAGGTAAAACTTACAGCTGCATGTGTGACCCAGCACACATAGCACAAAACCCCCACTGTAGATGAGTAGGACATTTCCAGCAGCTGTCTGAGCCTCAAATTCTACTTTCTTTTGTCCTTTACACCTGACCCCATGTCATTCACCAGAAAATGCATGTGTCTTAATTAGCACTGAGCTTTCTGGCAAGCTCTCTCTTTTTCATTGTCCTTCTGGTCCTGGAGCTTTCACCACAGATGCTCAGTTCCTCCTTATCTCAAGCCAATTTTGACACGGGTTCAGCAAGTCTGTTTTTCTGTTTGGATGCATCCCACAGCACAGCAGAACCACGCAGGCACAGCTGAAACAGCTCTGAACAAAGCTGCCCATGACCTACAGAGAGCATGGACATACCAGAGCGGGGCTTCCAGCTCCTGCTAGGATTCATCACATGGCTGCAGTCACCAGACTAGGTGAAAAAATTCATGCCATGGCCTGGTCCCAGGAATATATTTCCTCTTCTCACCCCTGCCACTTGCTTTCATAACTTTCTTCCCTTGGCTTTATCCCTGCTGTCAGTCTAACAGGGGCTCTGTTCCTCCTTTTGGTGGTCTCACACATGGGGGATCACAGCACAACCACCATCGTACCCCTACAGAACACACACCACAGATTTCTTTCTCCACCCAGCTTTCTGCTCCACTGGAGTGTTTACATTTCTAATGCTCCTTATGTGGCAGGTTCCCTTTCTCATTTAAATTCACCAAGTAAAAAACTGGGCTCATCTCAGTTTCTAAATACTTCTCTCCACTTCTTTCTCTTAAGACACCAAGAATTAGTAGCCACCTTGCCTGCTGCAGAAACTCCCAACTTTTGTCATCTTAAACTTCTCTCTTTCCTTCCACAGATGTTCTACCAATAAAACATGCCAGTTTCATTCCCACAACGTCATTAAAAAATCTGGATGTTTCTTTCCATCCGTGTTGCCAAAATACTTATCATTCAAATGTCCTCCCCATCCCCCTGACACTCCTCACCCTTCACATCAGTACAAGACGCCAGTTTGAAAAAGTACCTCTTGAATCTAATATTTAGCTGGTATTTGACCCGGTCTAAATTGCACTATTAGTTCCCTATTATTTCTTTTAAATACATTCAGATCAATTGGTTTTGTTTTTCACGTCATGTGTGCCAGTTTCTGTCTGAAAAAATACCAGCCTGGATTTACTCATCTTGCCCAGGACATTTGGTCCCCAATTCTTTCGTAAACTTACACTGGTTGCTCTTGTTAAATCTCTACTTTACAGGTCTGCACCCTTCTTTCTCTTCTATTGTGGCTAGAATTTCCTAATACTCACCTTTTCAAGAAGGAATTTCTTTTCAAGTTTTATAAATTCTGGAAAGAAATACCAACAAGGACACAGAACCTCTAAAAACCTCCCAGCTGAGCTGTCAGTTCTTACTTACTTCTCCTTCTCCGTTTATTATAACATGTTGCTTCCATCTTTGTTGTTCTGTAGAGATTTTTAGTGGTGTGGGATGGAAATTCCATACAGATAAATATTATTAACACTGTCAGCTGGGAGGACTATCAATGTAAACCAAAGACAAGCTTATGGAAAGAGCAGATGTATAAAACTTGTGTACAACCAAAATGTGGAGTATATTCTGAAAGAGGGAATCACTACAGTTGGTAACCTGTTGTTCCCAGCTTTGCATATTGACCATTATCAGAGTTTCTGTCAACTACAATAGCTTGTTTTGGATTCTGATGTCATCCCATGTTCTTTCTGGCTCAGATATAATACCCCTGTAAGACTTTACAATTCAAACTCTGAATCTGCTATGTATCTCTGATACATGAAACAGTACTCATCCTTTTGTCAGACCTCTGTGCCACACCTCTCCTCTTTCCTACTCGTGCCAAAGAGCTAAAAAGAATGAAAAGAGATATAAAGCTTAAGATACACAAGAGAGTTTTTGAAGTCACTCTCCCAATTATTCAGTTTTTGACTACCCTTCCATATTAAGTCCTGTTTTTTTAAACAGTATGAACACAATTGCACGAGTGTGAGTACATGCCTCCTCTGCTCCTCAAGAGCATTTGAAAGCAGACTGGTATAGCCAGGTACATCTTATGAGCACTAACAACTGTGGAAATCATGCAAATCTGCCATGCCTCTGTATTTTTGACAGTGTTTCCACAGTGTTCAAAAGTTGAGAGGGCAATTGCTGACACATGGAAGGAAGCCAGCTAAAACCTTCCACGTTAATGTGACACAAGTAATTTTACTCTAGAGAACACAGTGACAGAAAGTTGTAGGGCAGGTTCACACATTGTCTGTCCTAATGAAGACCATGATCAGTGAATGATCCTGCAGCTGAATTTCTTAGATTACTAAGAAATTACTCAGATTACTAAGAAATTACTTAGATTACTTGCCTAAGCAACGATTGGGTTTTTTGTATATATGTGTCCTGTCTGCAACACAGCATGACAAGAAACACCAACAACCTCCTAAAGCCAATGTTAAGTGTTCAGTGCCGTAAATAATCACATGGTTACTCATGTGTGTCCTTCAGTTTAATCTCCTCCATGTGACCAAAAAATTTCATCACATACCCTGCACTGAATGCAAAGAGCTACTGAAACTGAAACACTCCAATCCTCTACAGAGCCAACAGGTACCAGAGGGAAGGGTGTTAACAACCAGCAAGAGCAAGGAAACAGCCTGAAGAACTCTGATGGCTCCAGAGTATACAGAACAAACAGCCACAGCAGAAATCCAAACACTTGCATGCTGGGCAGGGAGGACACTGAACTTCTGTTCACTGCAGGCAATGGCTGAAGCCACGAAGCAAAGATTTTATCACAGGTAGAGGCTTCCAGCAGCTGCAAATGTTAGTAGACCTTTTGCAGCAACACAAGGAATGCTGCTCTCCCTGCAGCTTGTGAAGGAAGCAGATAAACAAGGGAAGAGAAGGCAAAGGTCTGACTGGGGGAGGAGGATTTGTATTACTCAGAAATACTCCCCACAAATCCTTCCCCACCGATACATGCTTGCTTCAAGCCTGAAACCTTGAATCTTTTATGACATATGGGATTGCATTTCAAAGGCACAAAAAGACATTTTGTCTGCCAAATGTCTTCTGCCGCAGTTACAAGTTTGGTGTAAAAGTATAAACTGCTTTCTTTTTCAATAACATAAACATTATTTGAGTCCAAGTGAAATAATTTTTCCACTACTTTATGAGAGCATCGGCTGTTTCCTATCTTATAAAGAGAATGGGTGGTTATTTTGCTTTGTAAAAGTCCTACCTCAACATGACACCAAAGCCTTTCTTCTTTTTCTTTTCTGGATCTTCATTTTCTTCCTTCTTTTTCTTCTCTTTAATTTTAGATTTGCCCTTTTTCTTCTCTTTCTCCCTACTTTTTTTGTCTTTTTTTGCTTTGATTTCTGCATCTTCTATTTCAGGGTTCCCTGGAGGGGCAGATTCTACATTTTGAGCTTCTTGACCACAGTGAGAGCTCTTGTCAGAGCCACCATCTGCACAGAATAAAAAAGAAGCAGTGAGGATGGCTACGGGCCACTGAAATGCAAACATGTGAAATGCAGCAAGAGTGTCTTCAAAGAGCTCCAATGACTCACAACACTTACTCATTCAATTGAATAATTTAAAAAGCAGACTAAACAGATCTAGTGGATTCAAACAGATTTGTATTGTAAATTCAACACAGAATTATTTTAATGAATTGTTTTCTAGTTATTGTTCCTGATATAAAAATCCTGATAGAGTAAAGCACTGTTCTATTTGAAACCTAGCTTGTTAACCTCCATCAGCTCAAGAAAACCAAGAGCTGGGTTTCAGACACAGAGCTTACTTCAACAAGAGATTCTGGTGACTGGCATAAACAACCTGTGTAACAAAATGACTTCATTCACTCCCTGGAATCTTTCTGTTTTAGTGGCTGAACAAGAAATGGATAAAGTGTTTTGTCTGGCTGGAAAAGAGCCATGGTTTTTCTGCTGGGGGGCTCAGGATCCAAGCAGAGTTTTACACTCCATACTAAAGGAGATGTATTTCCAGACTGGGGTCTATAAACCCCACAGTGACAGAATGAGCAGCAGGGTGCTATCAATACACTCTGCCTTATCTCCAACATGAAACAAATTTCCTGGCTGGAAAAGGGGGAATTGTAAAACAAGAGAGATAATTTTTAATGTAATCTGAAGAAAGCAG
Organism: Brachypodius melanocephalos; assembly: GCA_013398615.1. Taxonomy (NCBI): domain Eukaryota; kingdom Metazoa; phylum Chordata; class Aves; order Passeriformes; family Pycnonotidae; genus Brachypodius; species Brachypodius melanocephalos. Next base: position 1,627,371 of record VZSR01000028.1, on the reverse strand, counting down.
CCGCTTCTTGAAGTTGAAAAACATAATTATTTAAGGATTGAGTTCTAAATCCTCCAACCCACCCCTGCCCCAAAGGAGATCAGTGAAAGACTCTACATTAAACCCAGTCAAGGTTGGATGGGGTACTGCAAAGACAGCTCTATTCAGCGGAAGATGTGAACAGCTTTTAAAATGTGATCAGCTTCAACCGGACGAAATCACTGGCCCGTGGTGCTGTGTGGAGCTGGCCCTCAGCAGTGAAGGTGGCTCCCTCCCAGTGCCACCAGCAACATACCCTCCTCTCCATCCTCGGGTCCATCGTAAGACTTGTCAATGGCAGCTCGGAAGCTCTCGTTGCATCCCCGACCCCGCACCACGTGAGGCCTGGGTCTGTGGAAAGGGAGCTCATTCTTCCTCACTTCAGCCACAGCAGTCTGAAGACTCTCAAGAGAACTGGACTTCTTCAATCCCAGAGTAGGACCAAAGTCTTTGCCAGAAGAGTCTGGAAAACAAATAGTTAAGTCTTAATACCAAAAACCACAGAGAGGAATTAAACCAGTCAGATACATGTGATTGTGTACTTTATTACTTGGGGCCTTTGGAATAGTATGCAATCAATGCAATTAGTTCTAAAAATACCAAGTTAAACCTAGTTCAGCAGATATCCCCATTCAGACTTGGAGGAAATGGCACACAATTTCCAGACCTGACAAAGTGATGGGCGACAGCTGGCTCACTCTGTGCCACTGTAAAGCCCACAGCAGTGGTGAGGATGGGGCTGCTCCCTCCACCTTTTCCAGCAATGTCCAACTGGACATTGCTAACAGTCTCAAGGAGAGCATCATCCTCAGACTCACAAGAACAAACACTGCTACACACAAGAAGCGTTCTGCTTTTTGAAGGAACTAAGTTGTACGGATGGTTGATATTTTCAAACACCTTTCTCCTGAGAGGATACATTATCAGTTCTCTCTAAGCTTTACCCAACCTTTTTCTTCAAGCTGAAGCTGGTGCTGTGATACCAACATGCACAGCAGCTTTTTCAAGAAACAAGCAAAGCTCAGGTTAACGTAAACATAACAAACAAGGTTGCTGATTATAGGCTTAAGAAAGCACTTCACAGAAAAACAGAGGGAATACTGAGTGTCCCAAACCTTCCCTCTCTTTAAATACTTGACTACATGACCTTAGAAAGGCTTTATTTTGTGGCAGCATTTGTGTTAATCAGTATTAATGACAGTGGAATAGGTAAAGAACAAAATTCAATGAACAGATGCACTCCAATCAATGGAGAAATTCACAGCTTAATTTCAAAGCCTTCGTAGCATCTACTCAGTTTTTATCTGGCAGAACAGTAAATGTGTCACAGAAACACTGAGTAAGAGACTTTGCCTTGCAATATGCCTTCTGCTTTTGACTACTAAAGGGCTTTTGGTCTCAACTTTCAAGCAGTACTAACAAAAGCAACAGCAGAGCAGAACAGAAGCCCCTCACCTCCATGTCCATACTGTCATGCCTGAAGGGATTCAAGGGTCACAGAAAAGACAGACATGTTAGCATGATTTGCTGTGATTTTAGCAATCCTAGAGTGCAAGGAATTCTGAACAGCATGTTCAGTGAATTCTTAAAAAGTAAAAAAGCTGAGAATTGGCACCAAATAGAGACTTGTCAGTAGTGTCTACATAAAGCAATTTACACTTCCTTTACCTGCAGACTGGTATGTAGCTGAAAACAAGTGGGGGATTGGGGGGTGTGTGGAGACAAACAGGTTTAAGGGAAGCCTGGCTGCTCCATCACACAGTGCAACCTTCTTCTGTTCATTAATTGCCATTCTGGAGGCTACCATTATTGAGAAATTGGCAAGTCCTAAAGCAGAGTCAGAGTCACAAGACTCCATAATGGGACAGCATCTCAAATTAGGAGATTTCCTTTCCCTGCCCACACCAGTACACCTTTCTCATTTCTGCAGACCTTTAGAACTGCTGTAAGGCTGAAAACGTGATTATTTATCTCATGGGTAAAAAAAAAAAAAACAAAATCCCAACAAATAAACAACAAAACCCCTATCTTATATTTTACAAGTTATTAACAAGCATTTTTGAGGATATATGATGTGTGCTTATATCTAGCCTTACCTGGATTTTTAATACAAAAAGATAGTTTGGCAATAAGAAATTCAATTGCTCACTGTGTTAAAATGTTTCTTTTTATAGATTTTAAATTCTTCAGCTCTCCTTTTACTGCTTCTTGTAGTACAATGATAAAAAGCCAACTGAAGCATCCACTTTATTGTTTTTATAAATGGTGAATTACTTTATACATCTCTCCTGAATTTATAAGAGAAAAAAATAGCTAACATCACTACCTGCCTAGACTGGCTGAAATCAAATTGCTGGTTCTTAGATGTTATCTGTAATTGATCATCCTTTAACTGAGAGATGGTGTTACACATACTTTAATTTTCTGCTCAATGCCAACATGGCTAACACAGATTTTTTAATTCTTAATGTACTGGTAAAAGCAAACCTGCTTTCTGTTCTTTTATTACTATTATGATTAGTCAGGTCTTTCCAAGATTATCTTCTTCCCACATCTGCCCATTCCTTTCCTTTTTTTTAATAGCCCAGTTGAAGGAAATATGCCAAAAGCAAGATGTCAGTCATGAAAATCAAAAGGAAACAAATGACACAGCATTGTGGGCAACGCAAGCCACCCCAAAGGCACGCACAGAGGGAATCAAAATGAAGAGAAGCCATGAATCACTGCCACTCTCTATGAAATACAACTCCCAAGACGCCCTAAAGAGTAAACATTTTATATATTTATCATTAAATTTATTTTCTAGGTAATGCTTCTTCTTGAAAACCAAAACTACAGGAATATGCCTAAAGGAGAATATTTAGAGGAACATATTTATGTGAGCCAGACTAAGGTACTATTTACATTTTGAAAGACATAGTGTGGTTAAAAAAAAGCTATAAAGGAAAAACAAGGGAAAGCATCACTGAGGCTGAGAAAATACAATAAACACATAAATAATTTGATTCTCTTTCTACCAGTGCCCTAAACAAACAGAGTCCTGCTTCATATTGCATCACACATAGTGGAGGTTCGGGTGGTACTAGGGAAGAGAAAATAGTTATGAAAACAATGAGTGTTCTCCTCTGTGGATACTGGAATGCTGGAGACAACATGGGACAGCTTTGAGCAGGTGAACAACTGTTTGAGCACGAAGCACCACCGATGGTGCCTCCTTCAATGGCAGCACTCAGAGAGAGATGGCAACAGCTCAGAAAGAAGCAGGTACAGCTCAGTGCTGCTCTGCTTTGGACACACACCTCGAGGAACATCCATGATGTTCAGCCTGGGCTCACTGAACCCAGGCCCACCCCAAACTAAGGGATCAACTCCTCACATTCCTCCCACAAGATTGCAACATCATACGGTGACTTAAACTACTTCACGTTCCATTCTTCCTTAACCATTTGTTTAACGTAGTTTCATTTATTTCTGCTGGGATTCACAGTATGCGCAGCCACAAAGGATTTTTTCCTCTCACTTACATTTTTATATTCAGATACTCCTTCAATCATCCACCGATTCAATGCAGAGAATGATTTAGGAAGGAGGAATCTGAAAGTCATTACATCTTTTAGCTTGTGATTTTCAAATGAAGAGCTTTAATACAACATTTCTTTAGAAAAGTCTTAGATCACACGGTAGCTTTTTCTTCAACACTAATTTATACAGGTGACATAGAAAAGATTAAGGGCTCGATGAAGACCAAGAGAAGAATCACTGTTTTACACTTACATATTAAAGAGAAGATATATAGTTTTGTTCATTTAATACCTCAATCTAAGCATTCCAAGTAATAAGCAGAAATACTGAATACAGAACAACCCCGCAACTGACAGAAAAACAAAATCGAATAAAGAGAAATCAAAGCATAGAAGAATTTAACATGTTCTCTGATTGTAAGAGACAGCTACATCTTCAGATTTACAGATATTTCAATCTATTTTACTACGTATAATGATTGCAATTCAGCCTGCATTTGCACAAACAGCAATTTCAGCTATGAATAATGACAGATCACAATTTGGGGCCCAGAAGGTACACTGAGCCTTAGCCAGCTGAAAAGGAAACGCTTGGAATAAGGTAGCCATCAGGCAAGAAGTGAAAATGCACTATTGTCATCCTAGAAACACATGCTGGTGTTGCTGCTTTCTACACTCTTATCACTAACAAACAACAACGCTGCAATGAAACATGCTACTATTTCAAAAATGGTATGTATGGCATTTAACATCTCAAAAACGCTAACAAATTCCCCAGTGCAACAATATTAAAGGTACAAGTTAGCAGCAAAGGCAGAGGTTCAAGCAAAAGCCTCAGTGAAGGGGCATGTGCGCTTCCCAGTGATGAATGTCACACAAAATGCAGCCGAGCCTGTCTTTGCAGAGAAACCCAGTGATCTTATCTGCTGAAATAATTGTTTTTCTTCATCTGGTTACAGAAGTTCAGCCTCTCACATAACCTTCCAGTCCACAGCATAACTCTGCATGCAGTGCAGTTTTCCTAGACATCTGGATCCCTCTTTGTCCAGCAGATCAGTGCCCTCCCCCTGCTCGGTGCAAACTGAAGCTCTCCAAACACCTCTCAATATAAATCAAGCTACTTATCTTGTACTTATCTTGTTTTCTCCTCCAAGATATTTATGCATAAACTGACTTTAGATATACCTGTTACAACCTGCTGGGGGAAAACTGCAGTAGGAGAAGCAATGCAGCCAGGAAAAAGTCTGATTTTAAGAAAACAGGATTCCCCAATGATTTCAGACACCTTGTAAATTGATCGGTCTGGAACTGAGTAGTAGCAAAAAAATTCCAGTGCCCTGTGATTGCTTTATTTCTGCTTCCACACCCGCCCTCTGAAAAGGTCAAACATTTAAATCCAGCTTTAAAAGACTGGGAAATGTGACACTTTCTGAGACTAATTGATATAAATTATGCTTCTCAAACTAAACCAACATTTTTGTTCCCAGGCCAAAGTTTAACATGAAGTAAAGAGCCCCTGCACTAATATTTAAACAAAGCCACTTCTGATGGTATGAGGCAAATGTCTGGAGCATTATCTTTGTTCTTTGAGACAGATGGGGAAACTTCTTCAGTACCAGAACAGAAGAAAGCAAGCCATAACTTACAGTAAAATCAGGGTTATGATCTATTTTGTTAACTCTTAAGCCTACTTTGAAACAAGCTGCTGAATTATTACTCAATCTTAGCCATCAAGCCTGAAATAATATTTTAAAAAATTACTAATTCAAATCAGAAGTAACTAATTAGAAGGATGCAAGAAGTTCATATTAGGCTTTGTGTTTAGTCACTAATTTAAAGCTTTTTTGAGTTTTCTTTTACATGTGAATGCAGAAAGAAATTTGAAACAATCATATTATTTATAATTCAAAGAGTGGTATGTCATTTTTATGCATCAATTTTTGGCCTGGGCACATTTTTATAAATACTTACATAAGCTGCATGTTAAAAATTGCTTTAAGTGTTGTTTGGTGATTAATTTAGGCTAATGAAACAAGGAAGATGATTATTGTTTAAAAAAAAAAAAAACCAAGGCAGCAAAGGAAAATACATTTCAATATCAGCAATTTTACTTGCAATTAAAGAAAAAAATCTTCATTATCTGTGAACTTAAAGACTAAGAAGAGATTTTTAGCAAAATAACCAGGAAAAGAATACCTTTTGCTCATCATGGCATTGCTTTTGCACACTTGCCCTCACTTTGATCAGTGAATCCTACATGCCTGAGATATTTATGAGCTCTTTTTATTGCTAACCCCACCACCACCGAGCTGCCCAACAGCCGCTCTAATTTAAGATGCTCTAAATATTGTTGCCATGGGTGACACATGAACATGGAGTAAGGCAAAGCTCTGCTAATAAAAAGGCTCTCACAGCATTTCAGTCCTTGCTCATAAGTAAAGTTAAAATTTATGGCTTTTAAAATACTGGATCTGAGAGAGGTCAGGTTAAATGGCTGCTAGTAATAAAAAGAATCAATATGCCACAGCATCTGAAGCAGCCAGCAAACTAAATAAACACTTCATCCAAATCCACTTGGCCCTGAATTAAAAGAACATAAAATACTGTATTTATTTTGTTTGCCCTCCACCAGCCTGTTAGTTTGCATCACTACATCCTCTAGAATTCTACACAGAGCAAGCAACAAGCATATGTTGGCCAAATAGCAATTAAACTGTGTGTCAAGGCTAGGAGCAATTAACTGGGCATTAACCTTATCAGGGAAGCACTTCTGGATTAGCCAGCTACAAACAGGCAAACATCTCAGTCTGGGAAGATTCTGCAACATGTATTTACAAAAGCTTCAGAGGACTCAGACTTTCTGTCTCAGGCTCATACAGAGTAAATGAGCCATTTCCAGTAATAACCCTTAATTCATAAACCCTGAACAAAACTAGAATCACCTTTCCCAGTGATTAGTGTTCCCTGTTAGCATAGGAATGCAAAACAATTTGTTCCTTACAGCACTTAAAAATAAAGCAGCCCAAAAGAAGCAGTGAACTTGCATCCTTCACTCCTCATCTACATTTGGTTTAGTTTATAGATTGACTTCCAGGAGAATTTATGAAAATCTGTTTTCTTCTGTTGATCAATTTATATTTCAAAGGAAAGTGCATAGGTTACTTTTCAGTTTGAGAAATTAATGCACATTTTGCTTGAAGTTGCCAGCAGATAACCTATAAAGAAGTTAGACATACACCTGTAATCAATCTATCTCTATTAAAACACAAACACAAAGGTCATTCACAAAGTCATGCATATTTTTGAAATTGCTTTGTTTGAGTTTAATATTTGTCTTGAAACAGTTTTGAAAATTTCATTTCAAAAATCCAACTCTCAAATGGGAATATGCAGAATTTTGTCAAAGCTACTATTAACTAAGAGAAAGAGTTATCCGACAAGGCTGAGACTCAAAATCCCTGCAGATTCTGAAAGGATTAGGAAGGTTTTCAGGAAAAGTCCTCAGCAAAGGTTCCTTTTTATTTCACACTGAGATTTTTAAGACCATTTGAATGCTTATAAAGGTGATAGCAGTATTTTATTACAGATTCCTCGAAGCTGAATTCATAGTCGTAGTGATTCTGGGACTTTAATCTAGCTTAATTTTGCATGCTTCAACTTTTTTCTCTTTTTTTTTTTACCCCTCAAACTATTCTCTGTGCTGATACTTCTTCACCTGCTCTCATTATGGAGATGAAGATTGTTTTTCAAAGAATACAGCTCCCTCTTGCCACATCAGAATAACTAAAGTGGGGAAAAATTCTTCCCTCTTTATTCACCAATAACTCAAAATAGACTGAAAGGAAATCTTTCAAGCTTTGCGTGCAGGTAAGGTGTGAACCAGATCCTTCACTGCAACTTTTAGAAAAGAAAAGCTTGATTTTCACTCGTTTTTTTTTTTGTATTTTCAAGACTTTCTTCCACAAAACTGAATCCTTAGCAAAGACAAGTCCAATTCATGGAGCTAATGGCAAGGGAGTTTTCCTCTGAAGAGCTCCAGCAAAGGATTTTGCTGAACTGTTCTGTAGTGTGCAGACACAGACTCACACCCAGTAACATCTGGCTGTCTTCTGAGTTTTTAACAGACATGAGTCACAACTTGATGACACTGTTAGACTCCCAGCTTTGCTTAAAAAAAACCCCCTAACCCATCAAAATACTACTTTAGCTATACTGGTTCACTTTAACGCCCAGTCTGTACAATTTACTACATTACACTTCATACATGCTTCAGCATCTCTAAGAAGTTTGCACCTCCCTGGCTAGGCATGTCATGATCTGTCATTTTAATGGAAAAGCTGCATTAAAAAAAAAAAACCAAAAAACCACTGGCAAGGATAAAAGATATCCTAAATAAAGACAATTTCATAAATCTGTGGTTTTTGAAAACTCGTTACAATCTTAGATGTTTCACAAATGTGCACCTAGCCTTTAATATCCACCCCAGGGAAAAGGAACCTCCTCAGATCTCTAAGTTTAGTTTTTCCTGCAGCAATTTTCAGTATTCTCAAGATAGTATGCTATTAATTACCAAGTTATGTATTTAGGATCTTTTCAATATTCAGTTCTGCATTAGTACAATGTGTTTAAACAGCAAATTAGAAAAGCTAATAGGATTGCTGCATGGAACAACTTAGAATATGATTCAAACAGCAAATCAATACAAACTTTTCTTACCCATTTGTCCCACCTGTGTACAAATTACATTCCTGCTCCCTTTCACTAGCCCAATAAATGGAGAGTAGAACATGCCCACACACAACATGGCACCAGACTGCCGAAATGTGGTGTCAAAACAGAAGAAAAGGTCATTCCAATTCTTCTTGCTGATGTCCCTGATCAACCAACGCAGGTATTTCTGGAGAAATTACTTCACTTCCTATCCTAAATTGTGATCAAAAATTCCAAATGTCAGAACTTTCCCACAACTCCCCGAAGAAAAACCCCCAAACAACCATGAAAACAACCTGGTGTTGATCTGCACAAGTGGTGCCAGGAAGTTTTCTCCTATGATGCTGGGGTTTTCTCATCAAACAGAAGTTAAATGAACATATTAGTTTGGCTTGAAGAAATCAAGTATATACCCACATCTCTTAACACTGAACCATTCACTACTACACACGATTTTTCTCTGTTGCTTTGGCATCTCACAGGGTGGAGGAGCGGTAAAAAGACGATGATAAATAAAAATAAATAAAAATAAAATAAAATAAATAAATAAATAAATAAAAAGATGATCTGACTGCTGAGTGCTCAGGTCAGAATTTTAAAAGATTATTGGTGAGCTCTGCCAGGAGGGGAAGAAGGGTGGAAAAAGCAAAACTAAGCAAGCAGAGTGTGTCTGTGGGATTTGATAAAATATTAAGTAGTTGCTCTCAGAAAATGAATGTTTTAAGGTTTTCAGCTTCAATCACGTGCCTCATAATTCATGACATTCCTCCCCTCCCTTTATTTATAACAGCTAAGATAATTTATCTTTTTATTCTATCACTCTATATTGCTCCAAATCCAGAGGTTTGGTCCAGCACTAGCCACCTAAAGTGATTCTTTATAGCCTATGTGGTTTATAGACTACAGCAGGATCTTTCAGCACAGTGTTTGTTATATTAATAAACATTTTTATTTGTTTACACATACAGTAATACTGTATCTACTACATACTAAATAAAATGCATAATTTATTTGCATTTTCCCATCTGATTTTCTGAAAAGGCTCATAAAATTTTAATGAAAGTAGTTAAAGCACCAGACTATGTATTAAAATGATATACAAAAAAAAAATGACCTTAAAAGAGTACTATTAAAATTGCAAAGTAAAGCGCTTAGGCTTGAAAAACGCTGTACCAGAGGTGTCCAATTTCTCTCTCTCTCTCTCTCTGTGTGCACATTCTAATAGACTTTCATTTTATGTCCCAAATATATCATGACAATTTTATTTACAGTACTCCAGTTCCTCTCTTTCAAGAAAGGTCTCGTATTTTCTTGCACACGTAGAGCGTTTCCCCTCCCTGCTCTGTACGTGGTGGGGGTTTTCCAGTTGTCATTTTTTTGTTGTTTTGTTTTTGTGGGGTTTTGTTGTTTGGCTGGTTTGGTTTGTATTTTAAAAAAGCAGCTTTCTTCACTGCACACCTGCTTACCACCTTTTTCTTCTACACAAGCTGGTCTCTCCCTCTCTCAGTTATGCCAACCTTTCCCACACTGCATTTTCTCACCTGCTGACATGCCCAATCTCCCTTCTCTCCCCATTCCCAGCTCCCCTCCACCTCCCCCAGTAGTTTCCTATCTTCCCAGCTTCTAACTAAATATTCTTACCTTTTCCTCTCCTAAACAAAAACAAGTATTAGAGTTATTTTAGGAGACGGTAAAAGAATAATCTCTGTCCAAAAAAAAAAAAAAAAAGGCAAATAAACCCCACCCTTCAATTGACACTTGAATGGAAAGTTTAACTTCAAAAGTTTCAGGTTTCATAGAACCTGTAAGGTGATGTGTCACTTAACAGGTGATAACACAGTGACTACTGCACACCACAACCAGCCTCTGTACACAAAAAGAGAACAGGAGAACCAAACCTGAGCAAAGGAGAGCAAAGGGGTTTTTTTCTGAGGCTTAATGAATTATCCATATTTCCTACAGAATGGCAGAGAAAGAATGACTGCGAGAAATCGTTTTCTCCTCTATGTTTTTTCTTTAATGTGTTTGCTCTTTTAGTCTAAACTCAGACTGAGAATTATTCTTCACAGCTATTTTGTGATGGACATTTCAGTCATAAGCAGTGAGTTATTCCATGCAACTGCTGACAAAATTTAGTCCTTCATGTAATGCTCATTTTTTTGGTACCTTTAAAATTAAACTGCTGTGCTATTTCTTAAAAAGGAATTAAACTGCAGAAGCTTTGATCTAAAAATTTTGTCATTTTGCTTTCAGAATTAGGCATCTGAGAAGATTATAAAGCAATAAAAAAGAGGCATCTGATTAACTACACCACATTGAACTTCTCTTTTATAACATCTCTGTTTGTCAACAGCAGCATTACAACTGGCAACCAAAAACACAACTCCTTTTTTGAACACAGGCATTTATGCCAACTGCAGATTGCAACAAAAATTGTAATTACATGAAAGACCCCCCAAAAAATCAATGCCAGATCATCTGGTCTGGTCCTCCTGCATAGAAACACCCAAAAATTGCCATAGCAAGGTAAGAGAGGTTTTTATTTGCAATCTTTGTAAGTGCTATTGCTCTTCAGTAATAGAAGCAAACTTCTAGTGCTGAGGTCTAGTTCTGTTGTGCTCATCCCTCTGTTTGCCAGCTCCTGGCCCCAGCACTGGAAGGGCCACAATCCCTATTTAAGCTGCCAGTGCAGCACAGTCAGGGTCTTGCTGCTATTATGGTTCTAAGGAAACCAGCATTTCAGACTGGGCAAACTGCAGAACCAGAGTCTTACTCTTTCCACGGAATTCTCTGCTTTGCCCTGAGCCCACTGGTCACACTGGATGAATGGTTTTCTCCTATCCCCTTCAGTCTGTGCACTGAACAACTCTAGAACAGGAGAAGCTCTACTGAAAAATGCTCTGCAGCAATAGTTCCTGGACTTGATTATGCCCTGGTCCTTGAGAATCTGCAGGTGAAGCTCGCAGGTCACAGATGTGCTCTGCTCACAGACATTCAGGCCACAAAAGGTGCTTTGAGATAAGAGAACCAACTAGAAGTCAGGGAAAGGATTAAGGAAAGAATTTTCACAACTGAAGGTGAATAATCAAAAAGGGCAGGGATCAGACATACATCAGCCTCAGTACAGATGTCACACTCCTTGGGGGAGGGAGGTGTGGAGGGAAGGAATAGGCATTTTAATTTCTTTAAAAACCCCCAAGCAAACAGAAATAAGTTTGATCTCATGTCAACAGGGATCTTCTATAGAGTTAAGGTACCAATCATTATGCTTATTATCTATAGGCCAAATCAGAACTACCAGAAACTACATCACCCCATGCAAGACTAAATAAAAGCAAATGAAAAATTTCGTCTATTAAAACATCAAGCAGAAAAATGGGTGAAGACAAGAGGAGAGGTTTTGAAAGGGGAGCACAGTGCCATTGCCTGAGCTAAAGGGAAAATACCTGCTGATAGTCAATGGTAACTCAAGGAAGTGCTTTCTACTCTTCTACAAAATGCTTTCCATTTGGATGGTCACCATTCTACGTACAGAATATTCTATGTCACTATTGCTATGTACAGAAAACTCTCCTGCTCTGCTCTTAGGCTTAGTAGGACACTTAATTAGGGATGATATTCTGAGTACTTTTGGAGTGCTCTGTAGGTAAGTGCTAAGTAGCACTGCTGTTTTGAAAGAGCCACTAAAAATGCTGCTGTTTGATGAGATACACAAATAGCAATGTAATTCTTTTCTTCAGAGTTAATTTCTGAGCCATATTGCACTGCACAGCTTTTATTATAAAAAAAAAATGTGTATTAATAAATAGCACCAGCAACCCATTTCATATAATAAAGGCTTATTTCAAATGTTACAGGAAGCAAATGTTGAACAAGATCCTACTCCAGAAGTGAGCTGGACTAGAAATATCAATTACCTTCAAAATCCTTTTTATCGACATTTCAACATGATGGGATTTCAAAATAAATGAAGCTGAAGAATCATTCAGGGTTGAGAATTAAAAATACTTCTCTATCTACACTCAACCCTCAGAAGATAATGCAACTGGCAAATGCATAGTGTAACAAAATTTTACAAAAATGTAAACAAGCAAACTAACCACAAAACCAAAATCCCAAACAAACCCACAGCACTTAAACCTTCTGTGGGACTGTGGAATTTTTAACTTTCAATCAACTAATTTTAAAAAAGAAAAGCATACCCTTCCTCTCTTCAGCCAGGAGCTCATTTAGTTCAGTGCTCTTCTTTCTACATCTCATACTTCATGCTCCAAAATGTAAGTTAGAGGGCCAGATGTATTATCTGGGAAGATTTCCAAATTCATTAACTCCTTGGCACCAGTGACTCCAGGATACCCACTGCCAGCACTGAATATTATGCCCAGCAAAAAAAAAAAACAGTTCCTGGAGGGAAAGTATTAATAAAATGAGGCATTCAGCAGTGGCTGCTGGTGTCTTTGGTCACAACAAGCAACTGAAAGAATCACAGTAGCTGCCAACACTGATCACAGCCAGCTTTCAGCACCTAATACTCTGAAGGTCTTTCCTGAATACCTGCAGATCAGCCACCAAAAATCTTGAAAAAAAGCACAGGTATTGCTCGAAGGAGCATGAAACCAATAGTCAGGGAAAGGACTGACAGGAAGGCTGTGACTGCAGCCAGAACTGCAGAGGGTGGTAAATGTTACACAGGGGTGTCAGAATCACATCATCACTTTCTCCTCAATGACAGAAGACACAAACTGTGGGAATCAGTTCTGCTTTCTGCAATGGGTGCAGCCTGGCTGTCAACAGCTAAAGGGCTGATGACTGAAGAGCCTTACAGAGCCCTAAAAAGGCAGGACACGATGGATTCGCTTGTTGTTCTCAGCTTTCTTCTTAGGGCCAAGGAAGGCGTTCCATGATGGAAACCAGCTTACTATCAGTCATGGAGGCACTTTCATGAGCCATCTGTTCAGGCACCATCACCAGAGAAGCTCTCTACTTTAAAGATCAACATACAGCAAGAGGCCCCTGGGATTTTAAACATTAAACTTGCTTTGCTGGCTGCTGTGCCTTTGAATCTTCACAGTTTTAATGAAAAACACTGATTTATTTATGTTCTTCAAATTTCAAATACACTGTTGCTTAACCTTTGCTTAGGCCTAATGCCAGTTTCCTTGGGGTTTTGCCATCTCCACTTAAAATTTAGCAACAATTTTTTCTGCATGTGATATTCCAGGATCCCGAGATACCAAGATGTCAAGTCCCAATGACCACTTCTGCAGAACTGCAGGATCTATTACCCTGAGTGAAGTTCTGCACTAACATAGTCACACTGCTTTTTCTTTCAGAGATAGCTTTATTTCTGCACTCCTCCTCTAGACACATCCACCATATTTACAACCTCTCCCACGCTCGTATGAGTCAGAAACAACCTGGAACACAAGGCAGCGGGAAGATCCAACTCAGAGCAGAAACTTTCAGCAAAGACAAGAAATGTGGCAGGCTCAGCACAGACAGTCACAGTGGAAAGTGCTGCCAGCTCTCAGGAAGAGAATGCATGCCCCAAACAGCCCACAGCTGGCAAATCCTGCCAGCACCACACTGCTTCCTAGAGAGGGAATTTCAGACAGAGCTCTGCAGGAATATTACTGCTCCAGCCCATTCCAGCCCATTGACAATGGATTTATCACTTCAAATACTGGCATGCCTCACATTGAGTGGATGTACTCAACACAACTATTAGAAGTCTACCTTTTATTTCATTTTATACCACTTTAACATTCTGGGGATTTTCATGCTCTCTCGACCTGCTTTGCTGAATTCTGCACAGAGCAATATTCAGCAATACTGACCTAGGGGAGAAGCGGCAGCTATGGAATGTGAACACCAAAACCCAGCTCCAAGCCTCAACAATACACCCAGAATCACTTCAGGAAATAAAGAGAAGAAAAAAAAGAAAAGGGGGGGAAAAAGGAAGAAAAAAAGGAAGAAAAAGATAGGGGAAAAAAAGGGAGAAAAAGCAGAATTAGTATGGCTGGAAAAATATCTGTGTGTCCGATTTTTCTTCCTAATCACTTTTCCCACTTCTGTATTGTAATGGAGCTGTAACACTGGGGAACTGCTGAGCTTGAAATTTCCCAGGTCACACTAAACAAAGTTCCTATCCTTTTCTTTGCTCCTAGAGCAAAGAGTATTCCCTAAGGAAAAAAGGCTGTTGGTTTGCAACCCCTGGATGCCAATGGTTCATACCGAGTAATACAGAATTCCTGTATTACTGAGATGTGATAGAAAAGAAGCAAATCTTTCACCACTACTGTTTATTTTAGAAGACTGTAGTTTGGATATCTGCCAGATCAGGCCCTTTCCTCTGGGAAAAGGCTGTCCTTTCTGTTATGCACTTGAAGTTTACCCAATTAAAAAAACACGGCATTCTTCACACACAGAATCCCTCTCTGGCATCTTGCTCTAATCAACCCATGTCGCAGCTTTAGCATGCAGTTCCCTAGCTATGCATTCAACTCTCTGAAGTTCCTACCTGCAGGAATTTTTAAGTTTTATTTCATGTTTATCAAATGGAAATACCTTACCTTGGTCCCCCTTTCAGGGTACAAGCTTCCTTCACAGAGAAGTCCAAGTTCAGACTTTCTCAGTAGATGTACATGCACTTTTGCTCTTGAAGTGAGAAGGGCTTTGCTGTTGGAGCCAGGGTTGGTTTACTACTCTTTCACAGTACAGAAAATTAACATTTTCTGGGTGAGACAGAGTGAAATAAATACTTATGCTTACCTTAGGCTTTTACAGGGTCATTTGTTCTCTGGTTCAGCAGCTTTCTGGAATCAGCTGGACTGAAAGAAGCTCTACCTAGGGTAGGGAACCCAGTCCCTGTGGCTCTTAAGGAAAACTTTCTGTCTGAGCTGCCTGTTCACTGCATCTGGCCCTTATGAAAGCTTCTCCCTGCTTGTCAGACCTGGCTGCTTTCAAGGACTGCTCAATCTCCTCTCATTCCTCAGGACAGGACCAGACCCAGAGCACAGCAGCCCAAACAAAACTAGGAGACAGTCACAGCAGATCAAGAGCAGGTAACATCACACAGTCAAAAACACACAATACCAACTTTCACTGGCCATTAAGCAAACCTCTCAGAAACTCACTTTCAGTTTAGTCCTCTGGACAATAAAAGAGACTCAAACTTGCTCCCCCACTTCCTTTCTTTCAGCACAAAGACATCTCTGAAGATCCACAAATCTTCTTTCATCCACACTTTCTCCCTCAGATGTGTCTGCCTACCCCCTCCACCCCAGTCAACTTCTTCAGCTCAGGCTGATCCCAGGATCAAAAAATGCCAGTTACAAAATCATTCTTCTCTTCTCCTGAACTTCTTTTTTCTTGCTCCCTGGACTAAACCAGAAGAATACTATTCTTTCTTGTAGAATTATTTTTCTGCTAGGTTAGCTCCCCACAACAGCTCATCATGGAATTATAGGAATAATAACGCTGGCATAGAGGGAAGGGGGATAGAAACACATGGCTGGGCCTTTATGAATGCAAGGCTACCATGGGATAACAAGAAAATATTCAGTCAATATGCTATTTTATAAAAACTCAATTACAGACCCTTGAATCTGCACCTGCACTGCTGTTGGTCTAAATTCAGTTTTGCTCTAGATCCTAAATCCCACACAAGAACATGGGAGGAAACAGGTTTCTCCTGCAAGCTTCTTATTGTTCTCAGCAGATCAGATCTGTGCACTTTAATAACTGTAATTCAAAAAAAGATCAACGGGCACTGCTCTGTCGTATCTTAATTCAAAGCACACTAAGAGTCACAGAACACAAAGCATTCATAAAATCAAAGTGAAAAAGTGATTTTAGAAAAGATTCTTACATTCTAAGGATGAGACAGCAGGGATGCTCGTGTTCAGTTTGCAGAGGTTTACTGCCACTTTTTATTCCCTGGTCCTGCCACTGAGAAAGAGGTTTTATTCATGGCAAGTAAAACAGTGTAAAAAAAATTTAAAAAAAAAATCAATGCAAGCTTAGCATTTGAATTTGATAAGGATGGTGATTTACTAGACAGCTGCCTCACAGTTCTCATATCCATCCACTTGCTGAGCTTCCCTTCTACTGGCACGCAAGCTTGTCTCTCAAATGGGTGGTTCAGGCAGATAACCTCAGCACTACTCATTTTTGTCTTTCTTGTTTTCATTTTTGGCTGGTTTAGCTCTCTTAACCATCTCACCAGCTAAGCTGTGGGACTGGAATAAAGAAGTAATGGAAACCAGGCAGCTGCAGATAGAGGCATGATGCCCAAGACTGCTTTATTCAGCAGCAGCAAGCTTTTAGATCAACATCACAGCATCAAACATCACCCTCAAGTGAGGGATTTTTATCTACAGATGACTTTCTCAGGACCTAACAAAAAAGGGGTCACAACAAATCATCATCACACAGCTAATAAAGTCTTAAAAAAAACCAACAAAAAGAGGAAAAAAAGCTGTCAAAGGCATAGTTACAGCTGGTGAGTTACTGGGAGTATAAAGTGATTCTTCTCAAGAGTAAAAATGAGTGCTTGTTTCCTTCCACAGAGGAGAACCATCTAACTACATCATCTGAGAGCTGTTTATGAGCCACACAGACCTGGCAGGCACGGGGGGCTGTAAAGACCCCCAGCCTGACACTCAGAAGAGATTTTGACTTACAGACTGCTCTTCACTAAAATTCAACAACACGTTCAGTTCTGTGACTTCAGAACAACGGTTTGAATCACGGAACTCAGAGTGTCCAGCCTCCCTGTTCCTGAGTCAGGGACAAAGCAAACTTCTCATGCACAAATATACACAGCTTCTGTGCAGCTAGCAATGCTAATCAGGTGTCCCCATCCCCCCCAGCTCTAACCAATGAAGATAGTTACAACAACAGATAGCATAATATATAACACTGTTATACCTGTTAAAAAATCCATTTTAAAAGGGTAGCAAAGCCGTATTTGCATCGAGTATTAAGTAAGTTAATGTATCCTCCTCGGTTCACTAGACAAGATGTGCTTGCAGAAAACCACAGCAGCCAGGGATTCAAGGCAAGCTGAACATTTTAATTTTTGGACTAGAAATTGTCTTAAACCCCAGCAATATAACAGATTCAATGTAACATCCTCGACTTTATATTTTACCGGACATAAATAAAGGAGAAAACATTCACTCCACAGGTGTGGAAAAAAGGAATCTTATTTTTCACTTCTCAGCTGCATGATCTGATACACATTCTCGGATGAGAATTTATTTGGAACTGTAAGTTCAAAGCAACACTTTGCTTGGAGATTTATAATCAAAGTTGATGATGATGATAATGTTGATAATAACAGGAACAACAACACTATCACAAGAATATAATCATTCAGGGAGAGATGCTCAAGTGAATGTAACAGGGAAAGAGTGAAACATCTTGCAAAAATATTCCCTGCAATAAACCAGCAAACATAACCCACAGCTTAATGACTCAAAGCTTACAGAGGCACGAGCTGTGGGTAATAGAGTGAACTGAAGCATTGTGGAAAGGTACCTGTGTTTGTTTTTGTGCCAGTCACACTGAAATGGCACCAAGCATCACATGGGCTGAACGAAAGGAAAAATCCCATTGCACAGCTTGCAGTGACACCACAGTTTGCTTATATCCAGTATCCAAGCCAAGACACAGGGGTCAGGCTGCACTGGTACTGCAGACTGAGAAGTAGACAAGTCCTCTCCACACTGGCAAGAATGATTGAAGCAGCCAACCATCACACTCTTATTCTCAAAGAGAAATGAAATGAACTAAAATCAACTCTCTTTTCTCCTCTCAGGAATGCAAAGGAAGGCTCAGATTCCATATGATACATCCTTTCAGGTAGTAGCTGGGCCCTTGTTTGGACAGCCACTCCATTGCACACATCAGGCAGCTCAGTCATTTCCATGAGTTTGTTCTACTGTGGACCTAGCTACTATAGAAATCCTTAGGAACTCAGTACTAAACCCAGTGCTCTCTTTGAAAAGCTGAGCTTTAATGACATCTACAGCAGCAAGAAGGCTTATTTAATGAAATTATAAAGTCTGGCAGAAGGAGAGGCACTCCCCTATCCACCTCTTCGACATAACTGTGTTACCTGCAAATCAAACCTATTACACTGGCACCAGACTCAAACAAGCCCAGCAGCACACACTAAGCTTTCTGTAGTCTTTCCTAAATCCACTATTAACCCCCACCAGATTCCCTGATTAAAAGGAAGCCTCTTGTGCTACAAAACTATACATAAACCACCAGATTTTTCTGGTGTTCCAACAGCTCACGCTTAGCTTTAAAAAAATCTCAGTAAAATGTCCTTTATGCAGAATACATCCTGGCATGAAAGGATGCAGAAATACACCAAGAGCTTTAAAAAAATCTCAGTAAAATGTCCTGTATGCAGAATACGTCCTGGCATTAAAGGATGCAGAAACACACCAAGACCTTTAACTTAGATTATTCCAAACTATCTCCACTTTCCATCTGAATTGCAGTTTAAGCACAACTCAGTCATCCATACATGAAGCAGTACAGCTGTGATGGCACTCAGGCCCCAGGATTGCAGGATTTAGCTGCACAGCTGCCTCCCTCTTTCCCAGAACACCACCCCTACCTCCAGGCTGAACAGCCACGTGGGAACTGCACTGACAGCAAAATTAACAGGAAGGGGCAGAGCTTGACCAGGAGCATCCCTCCAAATATCCCAATGAGCCTTTTCCTGCTCAAGTCCTAACCCCATCCCTTGCCACGTGTTGTGGTTTAACCACAGCATTCATTCAAATTCGGCTTGGTAACAGAGCTACCCATCACCCAGCCTGGCTGGTGCTGAGCCATAGCTCAGTCACATGTTCCTCACATAGCAGCCAGCAAGAAAATAAGATCTCACTCATCTTGTCTCAAGACTGTCTTGAAACACAACCCCAACCAAAAGCATGGTCTAGGGACGTTAAAATAAAAATAGGAAAGCTTTTCTGACCATTTTGCTAATTAATCTGTCAGAGCTCATAAAGAAAGACTCATCAGCTTTTCTCCAGCACTGCATCATCTGAAAGAGCTGTGTCAGCAGAGATCTCCGCAGACAGTCAATACATACTAAAAAGTGTTCTAAGCAGTAAATCAGAACACAAAAAAAAAAGAACTTTAGAAAAAAATTAAAATAGCTGCAAAAATTCAGTACTCAATTTCAGTATTTGATATAAATCAGGTTGTATTTTATAGGCAAGTCTTGCCCTTTTTTATAAAAGATATTCTCTTAACTGTCCTAGAACTGCTCTTACAAAAAGCTAAGAGTTTATGAAAAACTAAGCTAAAGCTGCTGATTTTTCATCTCTGTGAATTTTCAAGGATCTTCTCTGCTTTATAACAGAGGCACCACTTGTCTGCTTCTCATTCTCATCATTTGTATTGGCATACCATTGCTGAGCACACAGGAAGGCAAGAAGGTTACAGTGGGCAAATTCTTTCCTAGAGCATTCAGAGAGTTTGTTTTACACACACACTCATGCACACACTCATGCATTCTGAAATCTGGGTTTTTTCCCAGAAAAGGACCAGGAAGCTGCATCAGCACAGCACTCCAATGCTTCTGCTGATGGCATTGTGGAAAACATTTTCAACACTAAGAACACCTGAAAGCATGGCAGGAGTCTTCCATCCACAGGATGAAATACAGGCCAGCTATGAGAACCAGAACTCACAGGTAGATTTCTGGGAGGTCATGTAAGTATTTGGAACAAAGCTCATCTTTCCACAGAACGTGCTTACAAGCTCAGGATATGTCCAGACATACTCCTAAAAATCAAATCTACTTTTTAAGGAGGGTGAGGGGAAAGGAACTACCGCTTGTGGGTGCAATATGTAAAGAGACAGATGGGGCTAGAGCTACAGATCCTTCTAATGCCTCAGTCTTGTGGAGAATTGTGATAATGCTTTTTGAAATTAATGCACGCCTCTACCTGCTGCTGCTCTGCTCACTAACATGTAATATGTGACGGATAAAGCGGCTGCTCCAAAAGCTGAGACTAAATGCTTGAAGAGCCACTGCCCCAGAAGAAACAGAAAGGATATTTCCCTAGAGAGAATTACTCAGCTGTGTATTTTACAGAACAAGTCATGTTGAAGGAGAGATAGGATAATTGCATTGATTGTTAGTAGGCGATAATTAATTCTGTAGAGAAATACGTGTAGTTTTGTGAAGTCTGGAATAGGATGGAAACTCTTCATTTGGTAATGAGAGAATAACTGTGTTCTGCTTGCAACACAAGAAGCTGCAACGTCTCCCTTTTAACATTCTTAAGGTACCTACAGGAAGGCAGCACAATGAATGATGTTAAAACAGAAGTTCTGTGGCTGGACTGAACACCAGACGATTGCACATATAATTCCAGAAAGCATACAGTAAAAAGAGACCAGAGAAAAAGAACACTGTGTTCTTGAACAGATTTTTAAATTAAATATTTGAATGGAAAAATGTGGAAACCATAATTGCAGCTTGATTTCTCTTTATGAAGTGCTAGGAAATGGGACATAGAGAGCAGGAGAAATGGTATTTGAACAGTATTTAAAGTGGATAGGACCAATAAAAATAATTTACACACCAACTGTCTCAGAAGTTTGCTAGATTCTTTTACTCTTGAAGAGAAAAAAAAGAAACAACTTGAGGAATCATCATATCTATTCCCACTGGCCACTGATCTTAGTTTAGGAAAAAAGACCTTAGGTATATATACTAGATCTGTGAGGAGTAAGTAAAGCAAACAAGTCCAAGTTCAATAAACACAGGTCCACATATTCATATAAAATTTGTCGGTGTCTTCAAACAGAAAACTTTTCAAAGTCAGTTTTCAAGAATCTGCCTAAGTGTGCAGAAAAAAGATCAAATGCTACTAAAAAATTATATTATAAAGCTTAATGTACCTAAAACAGTTGACCACCAAAGAGTTATAATCTTACCCCTCCAATATTCTTTGATAGCAGTGAATTCCATTGATCCTTGGTAAACTGCATGATGTTGCAATGTTTGTAGCAATTTTTCTGAACAGGGAAAAGCCCAAGGGCAATACCCTCAGCTTCTTCAAGTTGACAAGATCATTTCTTTGAAGCTTTCACATTCCCAAAAGAGAAAGTTGAAAGAATTTTTTTTTCTTCCCAGGAGTGATAGTATTACAAGACATATGAACTATTCCCTGATTCAGAAAGAGAATCCAAGAACTTCACAGGCTTAGGAAAGATGCCAAAAAATTTAAAAAGAATTTGTCTACTAAGTTCAAGAAAAGGTCTTCAGATAAGGAAAATCCATACCAGAGAACTAAAGAAGGACACCCAGTTGTACAGAGAAAGAATACCACAAACAATCAGGAATCTCCCAGCTGACCTTCTTTGACATGAATTCAGCCTCTTAGATCCATCAATGGAGTGGGAAAGGGCAATGTACAACGTGCTACGAAGGGGCAGGCTGAAACTTCAACATCTTCTAACATCAGAAAATACTGCTGAATAACTCAGCTTTTCTAGGAAGTTTAAGGTTTCTCATGTCAGTTTACCCACAGCTCGTGAAAAATTACAATCTTACGTGACATTGCCTTGGAAGTTTTTTTTAATACAACAGCTGCAAGTCGTACGATGCCATGGCTTGGTTGGCAGAACTTATTTAGTAAGCAGGTACAGCAACTGCAGCACTATGGATTAATGGGTTTTATTATTATTGCCTGAAAAGTTTAAGAAAAATCAAATTATTTCTCCTGCATAAGCACAACAAAAGGAAAAGCTGTAATTTTTTTTTTTTTTACTGTGCAAAATTTTTTTAGCGTTGTGTTCAGCATTCCTGGTAATGGGAGTGTAACTTAGAGCAAGAAGAAAAAACAAAGAAATCCTTGTTTTTCTCAGAGTGTGTATTGTTAAAGTCTCTACTCTCCATAGGAGTGCACTTCCACTTATTTGAAAGTGCATTCTCTTCAATTTACAACATCTATAGTGAAAAATAAAGTTCCAGCTCTTCCTGAGAGTGACTTGGCCACATACACTGCCTGGCTAAGAGCAACTCCTCATTTATCACTGTTCATCTTGGAGCCAGTGCTTACAAAGTAATACCTCAACTTGCAAGTGTCTTCATCACCACAGTTTCTGGAAGCTGATTCCATTTACTGCCCATAATACTTTTAAGTTGCTGACTTTTTCTCCAAAATAGAAGGACAGCTTACCCGATTTGTGTCCGGCCAACAAACCAACTTTGCTTTCATCTGCCACTGGAGAAATAAAAGAAAAACACAAAGATCAGAAACTTATTTAAATTCACAAGC
Source organism: Brachypodius melanocephalos (assembly GCA_013398615.1). Taxonomy (NCBI): domain Eukaryota; kingdom Metazoa; phylum Chordata; class Aves; order Passeriformes; family Pycnonotidae; genus Brachypodius; species Brachypodius melanocephalos. The sequence goes on along the minus strand of VZSR01000028.1, from coordinate 1,604,801 downwards.
CTTTGAAACACTGTCAAATTATTTCAGACACAGCATCCTGAATCTTTAAATTATAATAATCTAAAAAAACCAGCCTTTCTTTACCTAATCCACATGGGGTGCTTCAAAGTCCAAATATCTGAATCAAAGCCCTCTGAAACCAATAAAAGGACTAGCAGCAGTCCTTGTGGGTTACAGATCAGGACCTCAGAACTTGCACTCAAAACTGAGTTGTCAGAAGAGCAATCGCACTTGTAAATAACTCATCTTGCCAGACAAATCACAGGGCATAGGAGAGTTGTAACATTTTCAGATCAAAGACCTCAATTGTAAAAAGAATCCAGATGTGAAAACCTTCCCATCTGCAAGACATCTCACCGACTCACGAGACCTCTGCAGATAATAAGGTCTCCCAAAGCCTGATCTTTTTAAAGGCTGATGCATTTTTTGTATGCTATATTTTATTTTGTCTATAAACTGTAACTTTGTAGTATTTCACATCTTCTAAAGAAAGATGCCTGCAGTAGCAACAGTTTGCAGACAGTAGTGGAGGAGCAAATTCTGAATGTAACAGGAATTGGAAGTTCTGTTCAGTAACTTCAGTTTATCATCATATATCTCAAGAAACTAATTAAAATACTCTCCTGGAGGGCTGAGGGGAAGAACCAATTGCTATTTCTTAAAATGAATTCCGTGCAAAGAAACAGTGGTAAATGTAATGGTAGGAATGATAAAACAAGAACAGGAAATGAATGTTAGGGTTGAAAGCTGATCCCTCAACTCTGCCTGCCCAAGCACTCCCCTACAACTCGCCTTAAAACATAATCTCTTTATATGATAAAACAAATTGTCAAGTCATACCAAGAATTCCATAAATGCAAACTTAAACAAGCTCAGTATAGCAATCACTATAAAAAGTTTATGTAGAGGGTTATCTGCCATGACACCAGAACCTGCTATTCTCCACCTAGGAGAGAGCAGTACAGTAATTACTGACACTGAGGAGTTACTACTGGGAAAATATTCACAGTAAATATTTTCTTATATTGCCTCCCCACTTGACATTTAGGGAAGCTTTTACCCTCAAAAATCAACACCAAATTCAAGACTGGGATTCACAACTGGAGTCATGAATCCACAAATGACCACTGTAACTCTTCTCCACTTCTGTGATCTAATTGTCACCTGATTATCAGCAAATTGACGTAGTGTAGGGTTTTTATGGGACATAGGTGCTAATAAAGGAAGAATAATTCTATTTGAGCCACTAATTATGTAGAGATTCTGCTAAACAAAATGGCAATGAGACTGGTCAAAATTAGAATTGCAGCCAAAACTCAAGGAATTTCTGCAGTCCTCGATCTTTCAATTTTTTTTTTAGTCCCTGGAAATGATAACTATCAAACTCCTTGCTATGCAGTTTGATCCTGGACAAGGATTTACTACAAATGATTGGAGAAGGATTTACTATAAGGCTAGTTCAAACTCCTTTTCCTGCGCCCTCCCTCCAGATTTCTCTCTAAGCAAAACAACTGTGGAAAACTTTGGTCCTAAAGGTTAGTGTTTTGACAAGTTATGATGGTGTGAAAACAAGGGATTATAATGGAAACGGATTCACAACCTTAATTATAGCAGTCACTAGAGGTAACCAGCATAATGTATGATAATCACTTAAAGCAGGTAATGCTATAGTGCATAGGAACTTCAACAAAAAAGACAAAACCCAAGGTTCACAGTATTTTTTTAAAGCCATGCTGATGACTTGGTTTGCCTGAAACTAAGTTTTACATTATTAAAAGGGATAAATCCGTTTCACTTAATCATACTTTACGCACCAGCTTCACACACAAAAATTAGATTTTAATACTGGAGGGAAAAAAAGGAAGAATAAAATGATTAAAAAATGAAAAATAATCTTACCAAAATACAAGGTTAGCATTATGAGTTTAAGCACGCACATGCACAAAACCCGGGAAATGCAAATATTAAAGTTCTATATCAAAGTTTGAGCAAAATACACGTGCACCTCCACAGGGTAGTTTTCATTTCATGGGTTATTACGCTCAGGCAGGGCCTTCTAGGCTGGGCATCTTTCATTAAACTGAACAGAAGTAGCCTAGAAAAGTCCCTTGGATAAGAATCCCATTCCTTCCTTTGTTTCCCCTGGAAACAAAGAGAAGACAACAGGGGAAAAAACAAAAAAAAAAGGCAAAAAACCAAAAAAAACCACCCCAAATAAACAACAACAACAAAAACCCCAAAAACCAAAAACTAAAACCACACCAGAAAAAGGCTAACAGAAGATAAATACTTTGTATGCCAAGGTTTGTAATTAAAATATTTGTAGCTAAATATTTCATTTAGGAAGTACATGGGACATCCTGTTCCACAAAATACCATCTGAAAACAACCGGCAGGTTGTTCAAAATTGACACAAATATTCAGTTATGACAAAAATAGTCTTTCTCTAGTTCTTAGCCTTTGAAAAAAGGCAAGAACTAAGAGGAAATTTCTTTCCTAAGATTCTAATAGTTTTGGTCTGTCTTTGTAGAAAATCACCTGAAAGATTTTAAACAAGGAAAAAAATACCATTTACTCTTATAACTCAAGTAAAAAGAACGCTAATTATTTTTATACTTCAACATCAAAAAGTAATTTACTTTGCAGATAATTGAAATACTTCAGCTCAAGAAGACCACATTTAGGAATGCACAAATAACTAATTTTTTGAAGACGCCAGAACTACTGTATATTCTTGAGCTAGAATTATAGCTAGCTAAAATGCATAACATCTCAAAACAATTGAAATCACCTAATTTGGGGACTCCAAAGGAAAAAACTCAAACAAAAATCTAGGAGGGATTCATACAAGAGAATAAAGAGATTCACAAACAAGAAGATACTTCTCCTTAACTTGTCAATCTAATACTTCACATTTGAAAATGTCCCTGGAACTGCAGGGATTTCTTAGTTCATGAAGTTATTAATGTTTGTCCATAGAAATTACACCAGCTCTTTTAAAGTAACATCTATTATTTAGGAATCGCATTTTCACCACAGAAACCAGTTATGCATTCACTGTCAGTACTCAAAGTAATTGCTGAAATGAAAGATGAAAGAAGTTCTACAGCTAGTTAATAAAAACATGGACATTTGGGGGCCTAGCAAGACCACAGATTATGAAAGATAGAATATTATTAAACCAAACAAATCTGCCCAGATAGCAAACAACTGATTTTTTTTTCCCAAACTATGCCAACAACCACTACAGAGGGTAAGAAACCTCATCTCTTTATGCCATGAACGATCAGAGTGTTTTGGTATTTCCTATGGTCATCCTCTGGAGTGCTGTTTTGCTTCAAGAAAATAAAGAGAATTGTTTAGCAACAGTAAAAGCACCCAACGTGCCTTGGTGTCCTTCCACACAATGCTCTGACTGCCATTTCTGTGCCCTGCTCAAGGTAGCCACGGTGGCCATTTCACTGGAATTGCATGACTTCCAATGGTTTGGTACACAACAACCTCCTGTGCTTCTCAAAGTCTGTGTCAAATCCAGTCCAGGCTTACACACAGGCCAACAATCTAGTTCCAAAGTGTGGTTTAGAGAAGCACAAATCAATGCTGCTGCCAATTGTCATAACCAATTTCCCTCCTTCTGCCCAGTTCAACTGCGGAACCATTGCATTATTTTTCCCCAAACCAAAGAGGTACTACCATAAACAACACATAGGGTGCTGCTGTTCAACTTCAGTGTCTCTTTTGTGAAGGATCAGTTTTGTACGTTGACTAAGAGCTACTAAAAAAAATCTTCTAAGCATGTGAAAGTCACAGGTGTTTCTGCTGGACAAACTGACACGTACCTTTGAGGACCAGCCGCAGGTCTGCGCTCAGAAAAGAAGCAAACAAGGATTAAAATGACAATTAATGAGGAAGAATAACAATGTAAGACACTGAAATACAAAAGAATATCCTAGAAAACAAATTTCCTAACAAATACCTTTGTTAGTTAATAGGAAGCCAAATATACATTTCTTATTGTACACCAATCAATTCACAAGGGGCGTGTTTCTAAGCTACATATATAGATGATGCTTCCACACAATTCTCTGAATCCATCAGTTCCTATGGTATAAACACATGATAAGAAGGCAAAGCCTCAAACAGGTCACTGTTTTTTCCTGGTGAACTGTATCCTTACTCAGCCCTTCCATCATAATGAAGACAGTGCATCATCAATCAGCTTTAGTCAGTGATAGTGCCAAGGACATCATTCTCCCGGCCGGTTTTATTTTCTGGGTGAAGCGTTTCCCCATCTAGGAGCAGCATAAATCACTCGGAGAAATGGTGTCAGTTGTTGTCTCACAACCAGCACTTAGAAAATGCTGTTCCCTGTTCTAGGTTTGCCCTGAAGTGCTACATACAAAGACAACAGGCTAAAATCTACAGTAGCAACAAAATGTGTGTATCAGGAAGGGTAAACCTGCACTGGGTTAAAATATTTTTGTTCAGTAGTTCCCTCTCCTCACCTTTCTTCCACAAGAGGTGCACATAAACACCACCAGCTACTCACTCTTGAAGGTTTAGGAGTCCTTAATAGATTTCTGCTCAGTTTAGGGTTGAAAAGCACAGAGACTACCAAAAAGCTTGCACAAGGGCCAAGGAAAAATTATACTTATGAAGCAGGAAATAATAAAGAAAGGTAAACCTTTTCCAAAATGGCATCAACACAACATTTGAGATGCCTTGTTCAGCACATTCAAAGACAGGAATAAATCACACCCAAACTATGATTCTGGATTCTTTTTCTCTCCTGTACAAGGCTTTCTTTAATTAGATTTTTCAGAACAATTTTGTTAGAAGTGATTTAATACTTCAATTCAATTGTGTTCAGAGAAGATCCCCAAGGGATACATCTTGTGTGTCAGCACATGAGAATGAAAATGCTTAAGCTTGCATTTGCTACTACTACTGCTTGTAGAAGAAGCAGCAGTACAGTTGAGGCTGTCCACTGGGCACATTTACCTTTAAATGGAAGTTTTTCTTCTGGAAGAAAAAACCATTGTTTTACAATTTCCCAGCCAGCACAATACAAATTTCCTCACTTTCTTGCAGTGCCATAACCACTCCTTCTTGAAGGTTACACTGTTAATTGAGGCCATCACGGTTTCTTTTACACTTTTGTTGTCTTTTCTAATCCTCTCTCACCTCTGTTCCAGAGAAACCATACTAGGCTAAAACTCCCCCACTGCACGTCTTCTGCATGTCATTAACACTTCTTCCAAATTGCTAGGGTTAAGCTACAAGTTCCTAATGTAATCTGTCAGCCACTGATTGAAAACATTGATAGGGAACAGATTTAAGACAAAGTTTAGACAATGTGTTTATAGCAGTGTTCTTAAAAGTTACTTCATTATCATCTTTCTTTCTTACAGTAGCTATACATTAACTTAATTGCTATTTTCTCCCCCTAACACTTTAATAATCTAACTGCATTAACAGATCCACTCAAACTAACCACTAAAGCAGCCTAAAAAAATACCTTGAACACGTGTTACCATGTTCTCAGCTGTGTCACCATCACAACTCCTACAATGCTCCCAATCTGCTCCACAACAAATTTCCTTGAGTCCTAGAGGACTTCTACAAAACCAGGTGTCCAAACAGTTGATATCTTCTTTTGCCCACTTCTGCCTTTGTGCCACAACTCACTGTCCCCTCAACTGCACTGATTTGGTATAAAACTGAGTAACAAAATTAGCCTTGCTAAAAGCCTCTCTTCTAATACAGAAAAAACCTAATTTCAGTCTCATTTCAATTCAGTTAACAGTGTCCCTATCACTTAAGAAACGATTTTGTTTCAGTCCTCACTTAGAGATCTTACAAACAGAAATTTGAAAGTCATTTAAACTATGAAAATGGCATTGTGTTCATTTGTAAAAAATTGATTCTGCAGAGAGCCTCAGAAAATCCACATCCAATCTGACAGTACTAGAAAGCCACTGATGATGTAAGTTAGAATAATGTTAAAATCTCTTTTGGCCCTCGATATCAAAGATAACCACAGCCATAAGCGATATAGGTTTTCCTTAACCCATAACATTTTGGTTTTAGAAAAGTCTTTCTCTTCCAAAGATGATTTTTACATTACTGTTGTAAGACAGTAACATTAAAAAGACTCTCAGATTTCTGATTTGTCTTCTCCATTTCCTCATTAATGCTCTAACAAACCTAACTAGCTCCTAAATGCAGTTCTGAAATTGGTTTTAAGTCAAAGCAAATGAATAAATGTATTCCATACATACAACATGGTTAACAAAACAATGGCTTTAATACCAAACTGCTTTTGGCGCCACTAATACCATAACTCTCACCAGGAACCTCCCAAATGTATTCTTTTAATTGTATCTGAATCCAAATGTTGCTTGAAAGAGCGATCTTCATTAGCTCTGTCTGGTCCTCATTTGCCCATGTTTTGGGATATTTATTTCAGTTTACAGAAATTACACTCAGAGTAACAATAATCTGCTTCAGAGCAAACCATGAGGCAGCTAATAGCATCCTGATTTCATTTTCCACATCCTTCTGGATATGGGACACGGGTTTCCCTTTGTTTGGAGGCATTTTAGAGCTATGAACTGTAATTGAATGCATCCCTTCACCAACAAAGAAATTAGCATTTAGTTAAACACTGGCTTCCTTGCAGAATACCCCATACCTTATACCTTGCACATTTACTTGCTAATTATTCCTAGCTAAGTAAGTTGCCTGATACTTTAATAAATATGCCCCAAGGTTAAGGGACTCCAAGTATGTCTAATGATGTTTCAGCAAACAATATTTCATTCACATTTCAAATCAAGTAAAGGACATATCCATTTCTTCAGGCTACAGAGCTTAATCAGTTAAAATTTATGGGGCTTTGCCTTTGATGGGGAAAAAGAAGAGGGAATTAAGCAGCACCTTGGGATAGTGGTCATGGGTTATTATGCCAACATCCTCAAATATAAATCTACACAGTTCTTTGCCAAAATTGATACACAACAAAATTACTATATATTCATATGATTCAATTTCGTGTTGCTTCAGGTTAAAACAAGCCACACTTTCATGTGTTTGCATACTATTCCCATGGCTGTAGTTTTTACAGTACATTTATGCACAGCCCAAATCACTGCTGTGCATAAAGATTTATGGAAAGTAAGGGTGTTGGGGATAGATAATAAGACACCTTCTTTCCTTTCCTTTTCATAGAGCACACTGATTTACACTTTGTAATGCAACATTAAAAAACAATTTCACATTAACATTACAAAAATTACCTTTTTAATATAGTTAAAAGAAAAAGCACTATTGAAAATGTATTCTGACAAAATATTATACAGAAATTCTTCTCTAGAGAGCCGTGGTAATGGAAGGGAAAATGTGTGTGTACAGAAGGTTGTTAAAAGAAAGGGTGAATACCCTTCCAATGACCTATTTAGAAGCCATTGATTTCTTAATTTTCAATCTGCTGTTAAGTTCCAAAAAAAAGTGTTCCAGTTCAGTGTGAAGGGAAAACACAACATTTATTTCCACCACTTTTGATTTTGTTTTCCTTATTTTTAACACTATGCTCTAAGCACAAGTCCAAGTTTTGCATGCAGTGCAGCTCTGGTCAGTACAAAGTCACACTTTGGTTGGCTCTGCATAAATTCTTGAGGTCACAGTTTTAAGGGGGGGTCTTTGCTTTGCTAACATATGGATGACCATGGCTGAAGAATAACCCAAACTATGCAACTGAGAGGATGTGTCAGGTGCCAGGATCAGCAGAAGAAAACAGGGGCTGTGCCCTTTTTATAACCACCAATTCAAAATAAAAGTAGGCAAGGCAAAGAAATATCTACCATAAGACACAGGATATGAACTCTGCCAGTGATCCAGAAAGTGCTGTCATAATCTCAACATAGCAGCAGGGAAGAACATTAAGACTTACAGCTGACATGGAACTAATCTGTAGCCTATTACTCTGAATGAAGCTGTAAATTTTGAGAAGCATTTGATCTCTGTGGAAATGATGGATGCTAGAACAGGGAACCAGTCACCCTGCCCCCATACATTCTGCACAAGGACATCTGTACAGATGAGGCAAGTTCTGCTCATATCTGCAAAACCAAAAAAATTATCATTACCACTACATGTGCTTTTTTCTATTTTTTTTTTAATTTTTACAACAGTAACTCAATAACATATGCCACTAATTTTTATTTTATTTTTTAAAGTAGGTTCAAGTGAAAACTAATTCATCTGGAAAGAAACTGAGTTCCTGAAATACACCAGCTTCAGGCAACACCACTTTTGGGTTCATGCTGTGTGGAATTTGGCAGTTAAGACTCGTGTCAGTCCACAGGACTCACAGCATGACAGCCTCAACAAGCAGGTGGCAGTGGTTCCTACCCTCTGCTCCTGTCCAGCTGCCCAGCCAACAGTCCTGACACGCACCAAGTGTCAATAAACCAAACTCCAGCTGCCCCACTGGCAAGGCACCTACAGCTGGATGTGCCAAGTTCCTTTTGCTGCAGGGTCTGCTCTGGAGAGTGACACCAATAAACTGATGAACAACGGCAGCAGCACTGAACACTTTTTCATCACCCATCCTTATTACCTCATATTATGCACTGGGGATATTAATTTATATCAATTATTATTTTGTAAATAGCTATGACTAGAAAGCAGATTAAACACTCAAAGGTTTCTGGACCTAAATAGATATAAAAGTGAAAAGATAAACATCAGTGTTGAATGAGTTTCCATTGTGAACCTGTGTAATTACAGACAATTCTTTACTTAACAGATTTGCCTCTTGTATAAACATCAGCCCCATCAAAGCCAGGAAGACCCTTACATTTCACTAGCTCCCTAATTTAATGAATTTATTATTTTCACATAAAGTTCACAATCCATAGTAATATCTGGATTTTCTTTTGTTTAAAATGTTGCCCACCTTTGATGATCCTTTAGATGGCAATGCCATCAAGCAATCCTGGTATTTGTTACCTTGTTAGGCAAGGGGTGCATTATACACATTTCAAGGTGAAGTAGAGGGTTTCCTAAGTGAGTAGCAGTACACATTTCACATTTATGACCTGTATTAGATCAATTCTGTTGTCTGCTGAATTTGTGATTGTCATTCTGGGTCTCTAGACTCAATCTCTGGGTGATTTCACAGATCTGTAGAGACACATGTGACACTTGGTTTAAAAAGAAAGAAATCACATCTAAATCACGTGTTCCAAGGTCTCTGAGCTCTCCTCCTGGACTCCTGTTCTGTGGTTTTGTTCTGTTCATCTTTGAGAACTTGAGAACAAAAGAAAAGTGGACAGCATGCCATGAGCACTGGAAAAGTAGGGCCTAGAACTTTTCAGAGAAAGCACATCTCCCCTTTGTTACCACATTTACTGGAAGATGACTTCCCTCTTTCCTTCTTTTTTTCAGCAGTGCACTGAAATCAGTAATGGGTACACAGCTGCATGTTGGGCTGAGAAGTTACTATTGGTCATGACTGCAGTTAAGAAAGAAGCAAACAAAAAAAACTCCTAAGAAATAACTTTGCTTTCCCAAAAATCCATCCCGGAGTGTGCATTATATGAATTCTATACTTGGAAGCACATTTTTACATACCAAACTGTTGAGATTTTACTTGTATTTGAAGCACTTTATATTGCAGTTACTTCACTTGAGATTTTCATTTTTCTGTTCCATTTACTCTTTCAGACAGCAGCTTCTGCTTAAAGTCTTTCAAAAGGTAGAAAGCCAAACACAGTACTTCACTGTTTGCTAGAGAATGACTGTAAAAGGTCCCAGCTTTCATCTTCCTCAGTTTCATTATTTGCCAAGCTATGTGCAAGGAATTTTAGTTCATCTGTTGTTATTTATAAAATGAAATGGTGCTGATCTATCATAGCCCCTCTCCAGTTCCAGACATGAGTGTCTCAAGTACATTTACCTCCCCATATCCAATCAGGCTGGTTACTACCCTCTTTATTTTTTACTTTTATAACACAAGGGAACTTTTCAACAGCTGCCTTTCTACAGAAAACAATCTTTGGAACACTCTAAAAGATACTTTTGTATCAAATTTTTGTTTTATTTTTGCATCTAATTCTTTTTTTTTTTGGTTTTTAGGCACCATGTATATTCCCAAAGGATTGCTTCTGGGTGTCAAAGAGCAGATTGTGTATAAAACTTGAAGTATGAGTTACCTGGTAACTCTGAATATGTTCTCACACACACTCCCATTGCCTAATTTTACTCGTGAGCATTCACTTGTGGGAGCTGGAAGCAAACCTTTCTAAAAGAAGGCTCAGTAAAGCTGAACATTCATTTTTCTAGTAGACTACATACAATATATGTCTGTTGATTCAAGTCTGTAAACTCAATCATTTTTGAGGAGCACTTTCATTCTTTAATTACTCTTCATCAAAAGAGTGGAACAAAAGAGTAAATTGACCTATTTTGCCTGGTCATGCAGTAGTGTGGTAATTCTGCCTTTCTTCAATTAATTCATATCCATTCTTATGCATTTTGTGCATTAATAACTGCTTGGCTTTCCTTACATGCCATTAGAGGAGTACACACACTTAATGTTACACCAAAATATCCTGTTAAGATGACAATAGAAATCACCAATACAAAACCTAAGACCAGTCTGGAACATTTCATGGAAAAAAAAAACAAACCTGCAAGGTAACAAAAAGCTACCTCGAAACTATGTATGAGATCAATCCCTTTATATTAATGGTGTGCCAAATCTGATCCAACAAAGCACACAAATCTATTATTAAAGATATCCTAATAGTAGTCCTCAGTTTCCCTATCAACACTGGAATTTGAAAAAACAAACAAACAACAGAAAGACTGAGTGTGGCCAAGAAGAATTAAAATGAAAAAGAAAACCTTATTTGGTTTTCTTGGAGACTTAACAAGCTTTCTTGAACCCTCATTACCGTGGCTTGGTTTTCAGCTGCAATAACCCTTCAATTTTCCACCCACAAATGCTTTCCTGCTATTGAAAGAGCCTTTCACTTTCTACTTCACCCCCCTGCAAGATTTCCTGCACAGCACTGATGGGTAGAGAGCCATAACCTTACACTCCTCAAGCATTAATAAAGATCTGCTGCAACACTTCAATCTCCTGTGTTTGCCATTGCCAATGAAGAAATAAACAACTTGTGTTAGCAATGTTAGCCTTTGTCCAGAGCAGTTCTACAATCATTTATATTCTATAGAAGAAGTTACTTTTCTGATTGCTGCTTTTGCTTTATATTTTAGACACACAAAACTTGTACAGCAATTCTTTCTGCTCATTTTTTTCCATCACTCCTCCTTTTCCTCAGCTAGGATTTCAATACAACGCGCCCTTACAAAAAAAACCCAACAAAAACCCAACCAAACAAAACTGAACAAAACACCAACAAACTTTCTCCAATAGAAAGGGTATTTGCAAATAGCTGCTAGAGAAGGCTGATCATTGTCTCCATCACTGGAGCTCCTCTGCAGAACTTACTCCCTGATGTTAATATTAAAGAGACAAAAGCAAGAAACAGAGAAGGTGCAGATGGGCTAAGGCTAGAAAGCTGACCTATGTGTCACGCTGGCCCTTCTTACCCAGATCCATGCTTTTGGAGGCTTTCAGATTAATTGATTCAGACTGCTTGGCTGGTGTCAAAGATCTGAAGCTGATGTGCTGATCTGTTAAATGCACTCCTGAATTTATGATAGCGCTGTAGGGAGAAAAAAACAAGTTAAGTAAAATATTAAGTTACCAGTTCAACTCACAAGTGAGCTAATTAGAGAATGCACAAATACACATGTGTTTCTTCCTCCAGTTGCTTACAGCATGCATTTTTAAAATCAGATATTGATCCTCAACTTCCTTTGCTGAGACTTAACACTTTCAGTTACCTGGTTTCTAATCACAGACGGAAATATAAATGTAAATGATTAGTAATAACTTTCTTTTCATTTTGCTAGTCAGATATAACTACTGCATTTCCAAATGACATGCTACAGAATGTTGGAGAAATACTGGCAATGTACCTGGATCAATTCTACTTCATCTCCTGATATCAAATTATTTTCTAGCCTTACACCACTTATGCAGAGGCTGGAGGTCTTATGGAGCGTGCTGTGACTGAAGAATTACAGGGTATTGTGTTTGGTTGCTTTGATTTTTATTTTGTTTTGGATTTTTTTTTTTTCATTCTATTACTTTAAGGCAACTTTTCAAACATTTCAAAACTGCACCTGAGTGAAACTCCAAGAAACTTGCAGCTCAAAATGCAACACCTCAATGCAATCTGAAATCTTATGTGTCTCTTTTTGATTAGAAACAGAAATTATTATTCTTTTAAGCAGTCATAGGTAAAAAAGGACTTAAAAACCCCAAAATATTTATTTCCAAATTGTTCAAAAGGTTTAGTTTTACAGTGTAAAAATACTTTCCTAAGTATTTTCCTATGCATTTGGTTGAAATGCAGTTTCAGTGAAATCAGTGTGACTTGATAGAGCAATTCAATTTCAAGAGAACTCAAGTTCTAAATGGAAAAACAACACAAAACTGGAAAAATCAGGGTGAGACAAAGGGTCTGTAAAATCATCATCATTTTAATACATCATTAGCATTTAGGAAAATGTTTTTCTCCTAGCTTGCTGGAAAAAATTAGGACCAGATTCTAACAAACAACTGCAGTTGAGAATGTAATGCTGAATTGCATTGATCTTGTTTATCATGTCATACACACCTGCCTGGGAGACCAGAAATAACAAAATTATTCCAGTGTAATTACTCGGTGTTAGTGAAAAGAAAAGAGTTATAAAACTCTTGTATGAAGCATTCAAGGTATCCATAATAAAATATATCTTCCTTTTGCTATTACAGGCAACCAACCATTTAATGGTAGTTTTTACTCACACCCACGCACACGAGGACAGACACATGGATAAATTCTGAGCTGAAATGCATACTTCATTAACATCATTGCAGTAGATGCATGACTATCAAAATTGAGCACCCAGCAAATGAGGAAGCAATGTTCAGTGTTGCATCTCAGCATCATCATCAGGATTGGCTGCATTCCTCATCCCCAGGAGAGGTTGAAATGATGCCTTTGATTTGAATCCTGGACTACTTGAGACAGAGTATGAGCCATCGTGCACTCCAACATGTTTACACTTTTTCCTGCACCTCCAAATATCTGTATTTACTAAGGAAATTGAAGCTTATAGCTGCTATCAAGTATGTCAGGCTTTGAAAAAGTATCTGAAAAATCCACCCAATGTCTTTACAACTGGTAACGCGTTCGTTAATTTTTCTCCTACACATTTCAATTGTTCAGACTTACTGAAAATTCATTTTGTAATCTCGAGAATATATTTGTGTGACATGAGGAGGTTCTATTTCTTACAAACTGTGTTTGGTTTGGACTTTCAAATTAACTTTTTTTTTTTTTAATTGGGATTCTGCCTTGGGATTTATTTCACTGAACACAAGGCAGGTTTCATCTATCATGGATAGGAGGTATACTGCAGCTTAGGTACAACTGAACTGAACAATGCACAACGCTAAAATAACATTCACAACTTATGTTAAAAGACTTTCCAGGTGACTATACAAAGTGGTACAATTTTTTTTTTTTTTAAAAAAAGTGGTTTTATAATCAATTAGAACTATTATCACAACCACCACTGAGTAATTAGTGCTGTAACTATTAAGAAGAGCTGAAGTCCAACCTGTGATTATAATCCTCATTCAGCACATCTTCACTAGGATGTGGTGGGAGAGGTGGAGGAGTTTCATTTTCACCATTGCCATGATCAGAAACTGGAAACTCTGAAAGAAAATTTAGAAAGGGGTTAAATGACCTGCAGGAACAACTGCATTACACCAGTTCACTGACTGATGACTGGAAGGCCTCAAGCAATCCTGAAGTAAATCACAAATTATTCAAATCCCTAAACTAACTAAACCAGAATTAAAATCACACCAAGCAGAAAATACGCCCCTTGGGATTTTCCTGAAGAGCTGATTTTCAGATTTGCATAGATATAATTAAAGGTAAATACAGGGAAACTTTGTACTTATAGTACAGTTGAGTGCAAGGCACAAATTACTTTACTCCATTTTTAACTTCTCCATAGCTGCATTCAAACTGATTGGAGGTTCATGATTTCAGTCCCTTTGATGGGGGGTATTTATCACCTTTCATGTACAGAAAACCACATTCTCAGCAAAGAGCTCAGAAGAAGAGAAATTTGTGTTATCCTATAGCAAGACAACAAAGAGGCATTTCTTAGTTACAGTCTCCACTTTCCTACCATTACTGTAACTCCTTCTTTACCTTTACAAACAGCTAACACTGGAAAGTTGCTTTTTAGAAAGACAAATATGAATGACTCAAAGCATTCAGTGGTTTCCTAAGCAATAACACATTAATACCTGCAATGTTGAGTAAGGCTGCTGTGCTCACTGTAGGCCAGGTCATCACTGTCCTGTAAATTCACTTCTCAACCCAAAGGTAGCATCTTAGAAAAAGTCCCTGCATTTTTCAATCACCCCTCTGATGAAACACATTCCAGTAATCTTTCAACACCAGAAATGTAAAGCCGCTGGCACTAAAGTATCAATTCTCAAAGAGATTGTTCTAAAAAACACCATGCAACAGCTTGGCAGCAAAAGGAGTGAGGACCTGAAGGCAGCAAGTGTTATTCATGCAAAAATAGAACAAACACTGGCATTTCAATATTGGATCAGCATCCCCTCCCCCTTTATTTAAATATCCACAGGCAAGACAAAATTTAATGTTTTGGCTATAAGCACTTTTCCCCAGCCATTAGTTTTTCTTGCTCATGTATAATAAAAAAGACTCTTAAAACAGAGAGCAATATTAGCAGGCCAAGCTTCAGTGTATTTTTGCTGAGCTTTTATAAGAATTTTATCGGTAGGAGCAGCAAATGGTAGTGGAAATAACTTATTAGAAAACATTAATTAAGAGAGTGACATCTTATGAAACATAATACAGCTTCTACATTAAATTCTTATATCAGATCCCATATTATGTTAAAAATCTCTTCTGTGTTTTATTATTCTTTGCAAAAATATACCAACTGCACTTGTTCATTCCAGATGTGGATAGCACTGTGAGCATGTACAAGGATCTGTTCCTGCCTGGCACAAGAAGCTCCTGAGGTCTGTGACTCAACCTGAAGTTCATAACTGAGATAAAAAAGGGCTGTGCACGTGCAAAGTGTTTCACCCTTACAGATGCCTTGAAACACTGAGGACAAAACTTTCTAAGAATCAATGCAAAAAAAAAAAAAAAAAAAAATTAAACCAGTGATGGGAAGAAAGAGGTGACAGGCTCAAATGTACAGCAGAATGAACATTAGCTCAATAATAATTAATACTAGGATTTCAAAATAAGAAAAATATTTCTGCAATGTGTGACACTAGTGTAAGCCTGAACTGTCTTTCATCAAAACAATTTCTCGTCAGAGCCGTCCCACAGCCCTCCTGCTGCAAGTGCCTGTGCAGGTTTCCATTAAGATCACTGAAATTTTACTCATCAAATGCCAAATCTTCGAGACAAATCGCAATACAATGATATCTTGAGTAAGTGGCAGCAACATCTTTCCCACCTCTTGTCCACTGACCCCAATTCCAATCATTTCCTAGGCCATGGCTGTGCAGACCCAGCCACGCCAAACCCTCCCTTGTGCCAGCAGCACTCCAAAGCTTCCTTTCCACATCCAACACATTCTCTTCTGAGACCATCCCTTTTTTTTTTTTTTGCTATAATGCTTTCTTACCATAATTCTTCAATTAAAAAGATGCCTGTTTAAAATAATTTTATAACTGAGCTGAAAACCAGCCATCCCAATTTTTGGATCGCGGTCGAAGAATCCTTATCTGAAAGTACAACTCTTCCACGTACTTTGTTTCAAAGTCACAGGTTAGCAGTTATCATTCATCTGCATCAATGGCTCCAGAACATTTGTTTTCATGGTTTTTAAGGAAGCATCTAAAGGTATTTGCTGCTTTCTGGTATTTCTTTGGTAATGCCTAAGTTTACAGGGCAGGCTAGCTGCAAGGATTGGACCCTTTTCTTACAGAATGAGTGTAAATTCCATACAGGTGAAATGTAAGGTAGATCTAAGCAAAGGGATCTGATCTTTGAATATTTGCAATGTTTCAGACTATACCTAATTCTATGCCTGGAGTCACACTGTCAAAATATTTAAGTCAACACAAATAAGTTATCCCTAAATTCTACACGAGTTTCTCTTGAATTTTACAGATAAGGGCTCTTTGGTTTTGATTAAAAGCACCCCACACAGTCATCACAGCAGCCTGTGAAATTACTTTTTGCAGGTTACCCTGATTCCACAGTTGTCTAGGAAAGTGGGGAAAATCATGCATAATTCAACTACATCAAAGAAAATCTTTTTTTTCCTACTGAAAGGTATTTAGCTATGTGCTTGAAGGGTGAGTGCACACTTAAAAGGATAGGGGTCAAGACCATCTCAAATACTTAAACTTTTCAAATAACTTGAACCTTGCTGAGTCAGGAGCACATTGGACAGATAGTATGGTTTGCCATCAGAAATGAAAAAAGACAGGAGAAGAAGTGGCCTTAAATGCTCTCACTTGTATGCTTCCATATGCTCGCACATGTACGGTTCCTTTGCACTCTTTACACAATTACCTAATTTTTTTTTTTTTAATTAATATAATTCCAGTTTGTAAATTAGGGGAATGTTTCTAACCTTTGAACAAATTTTACCTTAAAGTCTAAAATAAGCAAGTGCACTTTTCGAACACCATGTTTTAGTATAAATTAATTAAGCTTATAATAACCTAGAACATAATCTAAAAATTAAACGGAAAAATCACTGCGGTCATTAAAGATATATAGAAAATAAACATTTTGACAACATATATTTTGCACTCATCATTTGTTTTTTATCCAGCCTTACGTGTTGGGGCAGCGAGCTAGAAACTGTTACTTAAACTGGAATTTGTGCCAGGAATCTCATTCACAACTTCTGAGTCAGCTCTCCCACCCTCGCTGGATCTTCAAGCCTCCAAGTAACACAGCGTGCACTTACTCTAATTAACTGCTTTTGGTGGCTGTGGATTTCAGGAAATAAAACCACAAAGCACCCTCTTTCTCAGCACAGAGGATATATAGAGGCTACCTTTTATTCCTTCCTGAGGACTGCACGTTACAAATTGCTGGAGAATGGCATCATTGCGTCGGGGAGCAGCTGCGAAGTTGTGACTCCTGTCAAAGGCTGATTTTTGAAAGGCTCCCTGGTCTGAGCGCTCCTAAGAGGAAAAACAGAAGCACACATTGCAGCACAAAATTTACATATCCAACAGCACAGAAGAGCATCCATCAGTGCAGACAGGGCACGGACACAGTGTGATATAATGTGCTCACTGTATATTGCCTCCTCTCAAATGAGAAACTTGAGAGAGCTCTTCAAAACTGCGCTCTGGTTTTGTTGACCAGGAAATAAGAACAACATCCAAGCAATAACAACCATTAAGAATGATGCACAAAAATGAAGATTTTTATTTTTTTTTTATGACCCACAACTGGCTTCATTCAAATTCTCCATCTGGGAGGGCAGCTTGTGACATTGTCAACACAAGAACATGGGCAATGCCAATGGTATTTTTCTGCCAGCCAGCTGGTTCCCTTCTCCCTGAGACTGAGTGCATATGTTCTGATGATCACACACTAGAACAGTTTTGCAAGTAAGGAGTTACACCAAACTCTCAAACGCAGGTCTTCTGGCTAGCAGCTAAACAAACTCCTGTCACACCTCTAGTCAGCTTTTCTTTTGAGACATTTCCTACCCCCCGCCCCATACATGCCATAGCGCTTAATTTATTCTCCTGAGCAGTTGCTCAAAGGAAAAAAAGTTGGGAAAAAAAAAACAATTAAAAAAATCACAGTTTCTAAAACTGGGGCAGACCCAGAAAGACATTTCTGTAGTCATTATCCAGGGAAAACCAAAAACCCACACAGGGGAAATATTATGGCTAGTTTTCAAAGCAACCTTTATATTTTCTGTGATTTTGTGTCTGTTTTTCTGAAGCAGGATCCAACTGGCTTCTATTTTTAAACTTCATTATGTCAGCAAATGTTATACTAAATATACATTTTTTAAAATTCCACAGTCACATCTACAGAAGAAATGCATGTATCTAACCCATGTAATTTATTTTTAAAATGATGCAAGAGATTTGATGTATTGGCAAGCGATTGCCTGCAAACCAAGACATAAGGAAGGACAGCATGTTACACCTCCTTGCAACCTGTTTTTCAAGCTTAATAACAGAAATAATGTCACTTAATAAAAATAAAATCAGAATAAAATAGCAGTAGAATAAATACAATGAAAATAAGCACAATGAAACAGAAAAATTGCACCTCAGAACACCAATCAGTGCTGGGATGCTCGTGGTGACAATATGGCTACAAATGTCAGCTTGGTGGACAGACAGCACATGTAACATTCTCTTTTCCTCAGTG
This sequence comes from Brachypodius melanocephalos, assembly GCA_013398615.1. Taxonomy (NCBI): domain Eukaryota; kingdom Metazoa; phylum Chordata; class Aves; order Passeriformes; family Pycnonotidae; genus Brachypodius; species Brachypodius melanocephalos. The sequence goes on along the minus strand of VZSR01000028.1, from coordinate 1,586,244 downwards.
CAGAATCAGCCATTTGAAAAAGTTATTTTCAAGCTCCATTCAGAAACACACAAACAGCACACGGGCACTGACAGTTGTGTTTCCTCTCGAAACTGGAGTCTTAGTTTACATAAGCTTCCTTAGGTTGTAAAGCCCACATCTACTGCTTTTTCATCCACTGCTCCAAACTATCCATTGGAGACACAGGGGGATAAGAGCCTTGAATTAACAGCAACAACAAATCTGCTTTTCCAGCTCTTTGATAGATGACACAATCAATATCCCAACAACTGATCAGTAACCAATCTAATTCAAGTATTCAGCTTATAAAACATAGCTGTCATGGAAGACCTCCATTAGTGTCCTGCCCAATAAAAACAATAATGCATTTCTAAACATATTCTCCTTCTGCCAAGCTGAGATGCAGTGCTTGGGTAGCTGCTTTGGGGAAAGGAAAGAATGGGCACCAACCCATTTCTGCTACGGTCTCCAGACTCAAATGGAATTACAATTGAACGAAAAGACTACCCTATAAAAATTAATTCCTGTCTAAAATGAATTTGATTCAATCAAGACCTCATTATGCATTCTTCATAGGGCATGAGTCAAGACTATTTACCTCCTTCATACATCTGGATAATATTCAAAACTATACACTTAACTATAAAAAGCAGGCTCATACTTTTACTAGGTTAATCTGATGTTTGATTGGAAGCTTTTTAAAAAGAAGTGGCTTTAGTTATAAAGAAAACTTGCAGCACTGAACTTTCTTTGAAGGTGATCTATCTTTCTTATATCCCAAAAGTGCACAATAAATATAATATGTATTTTATAATTCTTCCTTACAACAGAATGCTGAAACATATAAAAGGAAAGCAAAAACGTGTTTTCCTCTAACATATTCCAGAATTGCTAATGGATACTTTTCATATTTTCCTGGCACAATTGACATCATGAGGCTTTTCCAAAGTGTCCTCCCAACAAAGTAAGAGCATAATATTTGGGAAATTCTATATTTCTAAATCCATTTCTCAATCAATAAATGATGGTAGTAAATTGCATAGAAAATCATCAGAAAAATATTTTAGAGTCAATTAAATTACAAGACACCTGCATCCTCTTCCTCTCGCTGGAATTTTGCAAAAATACCCCCACAAACATGATTGTTTGTAACATTTTAAAACGTTCCAGTAATGCTCATCAAATAAGAAGCTTGAAATATCTTGGAATTCTACAATGAGATTTATTACAACCTTTTACACCCCAAATCCACTTGTACGTACTTTCATTTTAAAGAACTCTAGAGGTATTTAAAACTGCTTAAAATATTTGCTCAAAGGGTTAGAGTTAAAACTGGGGTGAGTAGAAAAGGCAGAGAGTATACATGTATATTATCTATGTAAAGATGAGAAAAGAGTGTGCATATGTGCGTGCATGCATAAATGAAAGAGGGAGCAAGGGAGATCATAAAACCAATCTTTTTCAAAATAAGAAGTGACTGGCAAACATCCATTTATATGATGTCTAGAAAACATAACAGTTAGAAATGTCTTTCTTATTTTGTTACCTTAAATAGGTTTTATGTTAACCAACTCAGAAACCCATCTTGAAAGAATCATCATCTGACCAGGAAAAATAAAATATTTAATTCCTTGAAGGGCAAAAAAACCCCCCCGAATGAAAACGCAAGACAAGTACAGAAAAAAACACTCAAAACAAATGACATTAAATACTAATGAAAAAGAAAAAGCAAGAGTAAAGTAAAACCCTAGTCACTCTAAGATACTCAAGTGTCTGATTATAACAACAAATGAAATCAGAATATTTTAAATTGCCAGTATCCCAGCAATTGCCTTGAGGAAGCAGCAGATAGTCAAAATTACATCAATATATTAATCCTAAATAAACTTTTCAAAATTTTTGAACCAGGAGACACCAACCAGAAACATTTTGTGAGTCTCCTCTCTAGGAGATAATTAATTCTGCCAGAAGATCTCTGCGACCAAGACTTTAGCCATCATCTCTTACGTGCAAAACCACAGGGACTGGAAAGACACTGATCAAACAAACGCATTTACTGCCTCACCTCGGTGTGCACCTCCAGCCTGCGGAGCACGACCAGCTGGATCCTGCCACGGATGTTGCCCTCCATGGACATGGAGCGCCAGAGGGTTTCCATGGCCTCGTGGTTGGACTTGCCCAGCAGCGACTCCCCGTTCACCGCAACCAGCTGATCGTTTACGCGCAAGCGACCGTCCTGCCAGCAAAAAACATAAACACAATCAAAAAAACCCCAAGAACTAGCAAGCAGAGGTGCTACATATGAGAAAGCACGATGCAGACAATCAGACATTGCTCCTGTAACTCAAAGACTGGACAGTGCCAGAAATAACTTTGTGTCCAGTAACTGGAGATTCTCTCCTCCTGTTTACTGTATTTTTGGAAAGAGTTCATAGTGCAAATACAAACATAGACCTTCACACACAGACTGTTGTTCTTCTTGCATTTGCAGTTTATTTGTACCAGTTTAAAAAATTAAATAATTAAAAGAACCCCAAACCATAGACACAAAACCAAAATAATACAAACCACAAAAAACCCCACCCATCCCGTTCCTGAAAAAAGGGGAAAAGAAGCATTTATTTAGTTTAAAAGGCCCACACTATAACTGTTGGTATCCACACTGCAACCACAAAGGAGTACTACAATCTATTTTTCATGCATTTAATTTTCATTCTGCTATTAAGGTCTGGTAAGAAATAGCTCCAAAAATTTTGTCTTACAATCTGTTTGGTGTGTATCTTGTCACAATTCTCATGCCATCACGTGGGCCAGTGTCCTCCAGTACAGACTGGTCACTAAAACTTAAGCATCCTTACTAAATAATGCTGTCCCTATTTCACAACATCCAGAACTGATGCCAATAACAAAATGAGGGTTGAGCCATATGAAGTAACCTATGCTTTGAAAAAGTAATTCAGCTTCATTTGCCAATGTTAACTGACATTTGTAGGTGCAATAAAATTGTGGACACTGCTATTTTGTGATTTAGGAGTCCTATTGCTATTGTCATTATGATCTGTGATTTATTTCTTTTCATAAAAGAACGTGCCATGGACTTTTCCCTCTTTAACAAGAAAATAAGTTCTATTTAATTGAGACACGGGAATTTCTTTTAAAGCTTGTGAAGTTCACAATTATCAAGCTGGCATCAGACCTCAAACAAGGAGGAGAAGGAGTGAAACCAAAGACATCTGATACAAGGCAATGAAGAAACAATACTAGGGCAGATCTTGCACAGGAATACAGTGCTTGGTTGAGTCTGATTCATTCACAGACTCAGCAAAACTCTTCATAAGGCACTCATCCAAACTGTTTACATATTTCATGCCTCTGAGCAATACAATATATATACACTATCTGATTTCTATTTTTTTTCTGTAACTAAGATGTTCAATTCACTACTCTGCTATTGCTGCCAAGTCTAAGTCATTTTTGAGTGAGTTACAGTAGCTGTGACACACCCAGCTTTATTAAGTGTTATTTTTGTTGGAACTGCATGTCATCATTACTACAGCAGGATACAGATAACCACAAAGCTGAAGAAAAAAACTGTATATAACAAAATCCAAAATACACTGGGATGGACGAGAAGACGGAAAGAAATAATTAGGAGATGAGTCACTCAGAGAAGAAAAATGAAGAGAAATAAAGCTTTTCTTGGGAGGGTGTGGGAGCAAAGGATAGAAAACAGAAACCATTTGGAAGATATTGAAACCTCTCCCACCTCTCTGTTGAATATTTCATGCCAACTTAGATGTACATACAGCCAAAGTCAGTAAGTCAACCCCACCCTTTCTCTACATACAAATTATGCCATCACAAGAGCTGAAGTTTAGGGAGACAAGAGTTAACACCGCTGAACAGAAAATTTTATTATCTGCACATGTAATCCCTCTGTGTTCAATCAAAATTTGCTGAAATGAATGGAGCTATTCAGAGCAACAGGAGTTTAAGGAAAAAAAATATTATTTGTAAGTTTCTGTAAGACTGAAAATTTTACAGGTCCTCATGTCCTCTTGGATTACTGTTTCTCCTTTCTGGAAAAAACCCATGATGTATAAAAATATCTGTTAAAGTTTCTTTCTAAAGCATACACAAATACAGTGCCAAATGCATCTTGTCATGACTACATCTGTTAAGTATGCAACTGTCCTGAATACAGCATGCATTTTTAAATGAATCACTGAGCCTCACAAGGCTCTGTATTGTCCCAACTTTTAATTTTCCTTGTAGTACTTTTGTATGAGACTTTACATTTATTTATATTATAATTCTATTTCTTCTTTAAAAGTTTCTTTTGATGCATCCTCCCTTCTTCCCACTCTGTTACGTGCAGCATTTGAATGAAAAATTCAACTTGAATTCAACACCTCAGTTGTGTTTGAAGAAAAAAGATGTGCATCATTCATAACTGTTGTGCTAAGTCACCTGTACAAGACAGGCTGTACGACAGCTGAACGCTGTTTTCACACAACAGGCAGAAGTTACTTCACAGAAAAACCTTTTGCCTTTTTAGAGACCAAGAAAAAAAAAAAAATCCTGACGTCTAAACAGTTTCCAAACACAGATTTTCACATCCCTTGTGTTATGGCCTGGTTTGGAAGCCTGAACTGCAAGAAAATCTGCTTGGCTCAAAACAAGCTAAATGTTGTTTTAACACGTTTCTTCTTTCATCTCTGAGAGGTAGGTTTCTTTGTGGCTTTTGAGTAGGAAAACAACATTTGGCATTTCAGCAGAACAGTTTTCAAATGCCATCTCTGGAACTGGGAGTGAGCTATTCTAATAGAGGCTGATGTTATTCTTCCCTCACTTATTCAAAAAATGCTGGTTTTTTATGGTGACTGACAGCAAGGGGCAGAATCTATCACCACATGGCTGCAATATTCTTCACAGCCATTCACAAGACTCCAACGTTTTATGGTAGAGCAGGAAGATAATGCCATGATCTTCAAGGACTTAGGGTTTTATCCAAGGCACAGTAAGCTATTTCCCTTATCACACCAATGACATTTCTGTCAGAAATGCCCTAATGGCAGTTATTGGAATTATCCAATCTCCCCATCCATGGCACACAACGAGCAGTGTTTATTGCAACAGCATGCATATGGACCAGGAGGTTTGTGCTGCATCATGTTTGATTTGAACAAATGCACGCAGAAAATATGACATTATTTCTTGTAATGGCTCTGTTTCATTTCAGCTGGATTGCAAGCACCTGATCCTCAGCAATGCATTCTGAGTGAAAAGCCAAGACGTCTTGAGGTGAACGAGGCTGAAACCCCCAAAGTTAGAGGGAATGACCATGCATTTAAACTCAGTCAAATGTTAGTGTTCTTCACATGAAAGGCTCTACATAAGTACAAATATCAAGTATTCCAGTAACTTCTTTATCTTAGGGATGTTAAAAAATAGATACTTCAAAATTACAGAAGAAGGGTAAGAAGGGACATACTGGTTCAACCAGCAAAAGCAACTGGTTTTATTCCTGCAGAATACAGTCTTAGAATCCACTGGAATTTTTAACGATTTTTTATTTTGTTTGATTTTGTAGGAAGAGGATTAAAGAAGATTGGGTCTTACTGTAGCATGTATGATGCTACATGCATTGACACTTTCTAAAACCTTTGGCTAGGACAAAAGAAAAATCACAAAAGATAGAATTAAATACTGAAGTTTTCCAATATGGTTTTGAAAACATCCCTTACTGCACTTTGCAATGCCATTGGAGCTAGATTAACGTGTTAATATATCAAAATATTTAAAAATATTAGGCCTCTCTTACGACCTTGGTTCAAGCCAATAACAAGTAATGGTAACCAAAAAAGATGGTCTGCATCTCACAGTCTACTCTTCATTCTAAAAAACACACGGGTAAAAGAAATTTCATGTCTCAAAACCTTTCTACAGCATTAGAAAGACTGAGCATTTACTTTATCAGTGAAACAAATATGCTGAAATTCTATGTATTACATTTCTTCTTCTGAGGGCAAGCAGTGACTGTACAGACAAGGGGATAAAGGTCCCACTCATATCAGCATGATACACCAATACCAAAAAAAATTTAAATTCTAAATGCAGAAGTGAGAAATAGTGAAAGAATTCTCATGTCAGTGAGCATTAAGATTTCCTCCTGTGACAGTTTCCCAAGAAAACACTGCACACTGAAAAGCAAATGCACATGTCTTAATCCATAATAATCCATTTCAGAGAATACCAATGAATAGCATGGGAAAATGCTCTGGACAACTACCAGCTGGAAAGAAGGGCTTTGTATTTCAAAACTTGCTCCAAGAAGAGATTTAATATAAGGACAATAGGACATCTTTAAATATTTATGTACAAATATGTGGACATTTTTTAAACTTGATACAAGAAATTTTACTAATTGTTGATACCCACTGATTAGGTTGTGTTCTATTAAAGGTCATTAGACAGAACAAAGACAGCTGTTCTCCATGCCTTACACAACAATAGACTGTGAGACTCAAAACCTTGCCAAAATGACTGCATTCTTGCACACAGGACAGAGTCTCTGAACAGGTCCGGTTGAAGGCAGACCCCCAGTTATTGTCTCATTTGCTCTGGAGCCTGCATTCAGATCCATTACCACAACACAGGTCTAATTGCTGCAAGGGTTATAATGAGGTAGAATGGAGAACACATCACAAGACCACAGGCCATCAAAGACAAAATAATCTCCCAGTCCCTTTCACTCAGGGGGGAGCACACGAGTCCTGCTTTAGGAGCCTGCGGACATCCCAAACCAAAATGAACTGCTCTGGAGTGAGTCGCTGTGGGGGAATGGAGAGCAGCAAACATACAGAGCTGGAAAAGGTTGTCTTATGGGTCTGTGAGGTGACAAGTCAGGCAGCCAGCCCGTCAATATGGAATACAGCTCCACAGCTTGGCTACTCTAAACAAGGAGTTTATCCAGGGCAAGGCACTGTCGCTGCAACTGGTGTGGACACAGAGCTGGGAAAGCAAAGAGGGCAGCCTCATTTCCACACTAAAATGAGAATGTGTACTCAGCAGCAGATATTCACATGAATTGAGTTTCTCCAGTTCTAATTTGGCCAAATGTGTGTTAACTCGGTTCTGGTGTAATCCAATCAGATGAGATCCAAGCTTTGCAATAACTGTGAGATAAGGACAGGTAAATAACAGAAGCAGGGAACTATTAAACAATCTCATGAAACCTAAAACCTTGATTATTGCTATTTACTAGCTGCTGTAAATAGATGATCATTGAAGTTTTAATGCTGTGAATTGTCTTACTCAGCAGGCTCATGTCAGTAGAGCAATTTACATAATGCTGAATTAAAAGGTATTTTTACAGAAGAGAGAACTGCAAGGAATTGCTGAGATAAAAGACAAAAATGACATTATGGTTCTACAGGTGTTAAACATACTAGCTCTGAAAGATTAAGTAATTTGTTTCCAATTCAGAAAAGTTACATTTTCCAAGTCTTATTTGGGGAAAAAAATGCAGTCAACAGATTTCCTAAAGATTAGACAATAGCTCAAATACTTTTTAATAATAAAATATAAAACAGTCTTTGTACAGTGCTTAGTAGGAACAGAACAAGTCATAATACTGTCATTTACCAATTTAATATTACCTATTCAATGCACCTCAGGAGCAACTGATAACTTCTACACAACTGATGTCACGCTCAGCCAAGACACATTTTTAATACAGTGATAAAAATATTATGAATAAAAAAAGAAGAAAATGATGAGAGTTTTTTATTTACAGGCACAGTGTAGGTATCAACTTCTCTGTCACTGAGCCAGGCTTTTCCTGTGGGCTGTGAGGAGGCTGGAAGGCCTCGACTCATACCTACCCATCCTTATCCTTCTTCCCCTTCCTGCAGCATCCAAATGTTCCCTAAGGTCTGCACCAATTCACTTCCACTTTGGCAAACTTTGTTGCTTCACACACAACCCCCGAAACCACGGGACAAAATGTTAGATTTGCAGTTCACCCAAAGGAATGAGCCACAAAGGTACTCATACCTAGAATGCTTCCCAAGTGAGATTCAGCACTCAACACAGAAATGGCAGAATTCAAACATATTCACCTCCTGATGTGCTTCTTCCCTACCTTAAAAGCAGCACCTCCATGAATAACTGATTTGATGAAAATCCCAAGATCAGCTCCTGTCTCTCGAGATTTGTTGCCTTTTAAGCTCACACCAAGTCCAGCAGAGCCAGAATCATTCAGAGGAATCTCAAAGGTCAGCTGCTCTGTGGTTTCTGGAGAAAAGATGCTGCAGTTTGGCTCTCCTTTCTGTTGGAGAAAACAAGGATGAAAATAGGGGTGAAAAGTCGGAGTGAGTGGTATCCACGGATTTGTACAATAATAAACAGTCCTCTTTTCCAGAAAGTAGCTTGAAGAAACAGTCTTATAATCAACAGTGCATTTAGCTGACATTTTGTCACAAGATCTGGCTTAAAATATTATTTTTAATGATACCTGGGAATACGCTTAAATAGAAGGTAAAATAGCTTAGTTCCACATGATATAAAACTGATGTTGCAGCAGATGTAGAAAAGACGTTTATACACAGCTGCATTAAAAATGTAAGCCATAAAACTCTCAACATCTTTACATGCAGCTCACAAACTACAGTGACAGTTGTACTGTTAAATCCCATTCCCCTTTGAAAATTGAGTTTCATCCTTAAAAAATTATCCTTCCCTTAAACCTGTCTGCAGAGGAAAGCTGGTGTAACAAAAGCAAAGGTGAAAATTGAAAGTACGGTAACTTATTCTGCACTAACTCCCTTAGTACATACTTTTATTCCATAGAGGCTTGATTGTTCCTTTTTTTTCTAGTATAGGTTAATCCCAGGACTTTCTCTAGATTAGAGAGCTGTTTACAAGACTGTCAAGTCAAGCATCCACAGCTATGGAAGATCACAAAGAACTTTCTTTTACTGTACACTGTATCTGCAGTTTTGGAGGACTCTCTGTTGCTGGGTAGAGGGGAAGGGGTGTGGTTGCCTTTTGAAAACCAGGTTAGAATCATAAAATTAAACAAAATCAATTTTTTTGCGCCTGAAATATTTAGCTTGGCACACCTCAAAAACAAAACAAGGACAAGGAGACCTACTATGGAATAAACTGTTCGTGGAAGGTGTTAGTGCAAAAGACCTTGTGCAACACATTCAATTTTATTCTATTTTGCCTCCTCCAGGTAACACTAAGACAATTAATAGGCTTTTGTTTCTTGTCATTTGGACATTTTCTATTCCTTGAAGCAGTAGTATTAAAAATTCAATAGGAGAAAAACTATGAAAAGGAAGCACACAGACAATTACAAGTTGAAAGATGACTGGCTGCTGCTTTCGAGGGTGTCAAATCCTTACAATAAATTATTCAGTAGAGGCCACCTGCAAGGAAGTGCAGTAGCTGAGCCAATCCTCCTCATCCCCACCGAGGGATCACTTCCAAGAACTAAGCTGCAGCACACACAGCATCAATGCAATTGTCAAACAAAAGTGCCAGCAGTACAGATGTTGCCTCAGCAGCCACAGCACACCTGACTGCCCATGACCTTTCAAAGATTGTGAATGGCCTCCACAGCTCTCTCAGCACTCCTGGATGCATGGATGGATGCCTATGGACCTGTGGATGTCAGGTTTGCCTAGGTATTCTCTAACCCAATCCTTCTTGACCAAGGGAAGTTCTTTTCAACATTCCTTTACCCTTGTCTCTCAGCTCAGAGAATCCTGAGGGCTGGCCTTGTCAATGATGACCAATGCAAAAAAGGTGTTTGGTAACTCTGCCTTCTCTGCATCCCCTGTTACCAGGCTCTCTGTTATGTTTAGTAATAGCCCCACACTATCCTTGGTTTTCCTTTTGTTATGGATGTATTTGAAGAAGCCCTTCTTGTTGTCCTTGACATCCTTGGCCAGATTTAATTCCAGATGGGCTATGGCCTTCCTTATCTTGTTTTTACTTACTCTGACAACCCCTTTATATTCATTCCAAGTGACCTGACCCTGTTTCCATCTCCTGTGTATTTCCTGCTCATGCTTGAGTAATGACAGGAGTTTTTTATTCATCTTGTTCCCTTTGCCCAATTTCTTGCTCATTTCTTTCCTTTAAGAGGGGTACATGGAGACAGGAACACTCTTAAGTATTAATAAAATTATATATACCTGCATGCAACTTCAGGAAGATCCATTCTGACATTCACCAAATCACCAGAAACCAGACAGAAAAGTTCAGTAGAGTTGATATGAAGGTGAGAGAACAGAGAGTTTGCTAGATATGAAAGCAGAAAGCCCTAATAACACAGGACTAAAAAATATCCAACAATGCAGACTGACAACCTGTATTTAAGGGTCTCAGGCTACATTTAATTAATCTTCTGCCAATGATTTTAATTTTTAGAAGCACATCTATACCTCAGATATCTGATTTCTTAATTAAAATATTATAATAAAGGATTATTAAAAATAATTTAAAATTTTACTGGTCTCACCAATAAATTCTCAGTAACTACAGAGAATATACTTTTAGCCTTCTACTCCCACAATACACAACTGCTCAGTCACCAGAGCAGTACAATCAGAACTACAACCTTTGAAAAAAGTGCTGTACATTTAATTCTTCCACTTTCTACTTAGTGCATGACTATATCTACACAATATTGTGTCAATCCTCTGTCTACCACGGGACACCACTTTCAATTAGTCCTTTTATTTAATCTTACAATGCCTGTTCTCATTGACCACAGCACTTTTAATCTGTGGATTTATGATAATCTAATGCTAATCTCTCACTGGAAAGGTTGCCTTATATATCCTTATTGTGGTTTTTTGCCAAAAGAGAGGCTTACAAAAAAAAAAAAAAATAGCTCTCACTTAGGCAGGAAGGAAATAGCATTTGTTTAACACAACAAGAGACCTTTCAGTACCTGTCTGGTGCCCTTGACCAACACACTGTTATGGCCTCTCAATATGCTGACTGCCCCTTGCCTGGCTGCTCATTGCTGATAAGAGATGTCAACTCCCTGGGGTGCCATTCAGAGCCGACAGCAAAAGGCAAAAGACCCAGGAGGGTTATTTTCAAAGGTTTATGAAGGAAATAAGACATTTGCATGCTTTTGCAATTACTTTCTGATAGAAATATTTGAATTGTGGCATTGCATAGCTATTATTGACAGAAAAGCTTGAAAAGAGGATACCCCCTATTTGCATCATGCTCCATGTTCTTTCCAAGCACTTAGCCACAATTAAGAAATCCTTTGCTGACAGCTCAGTTGTTCAGTCACTATAAAATCTGCCCTGTATTTTGCAATAGACATTTTGTAACACTCTTGAAAGTAATACTCAAAGGTAATACACTGTTGTAATCTTGTCACAATCCGGTAAATAACTGAAATCATTGCTGCGCATATTCACCTTTAGCATATCTGACAGATATTTTATATTGGCTTCTTTAAAATGATCTATACTTCATATTGCAATAAAAACTAAATGGCCACTAATGGCACAGCGGGCTAAGATGAGACAGGCAGTAGCAAATCCACGGAGATGTATGATAGCATGCTTGGGTAATTTCAACATTAACACAGTACACTACAAATCTGTGTCATGTTAGATAGAACGTGTCTGGTTTGAATTTTGTAGGGTAACTGGAATTACAGCTTCAAAACCTGACAAAACTAGACTCAACTCTTCATCCAAGGCAGGTACAGTGCATTTCAGAAATGGAGATTCCCCAGTTTGCTTGTAATGAAGACAATTCCCTATTTGAGAACCCACCAAGGAAATGGTATGCCCTTGCAAAAGTTTTGTATTTGTAATTTTGTGTGCACTGCTCCTCAACATTAAAAATGCAGCCTCACTTAACCTTTTAAGGTATATAACTGTAGGAAACAGAGAAAAATTAACTGGTTCAGTCCTCAGTCAAGGTCAGCCTCACCGTGCAAACCCCCTTTTCCAGCCCAGGTATGGGGTAAGCTGTGTGCTTACACACCCTACTGAGCTGGAGCCCTGTGCAGCTAACGCACCTCGGCACCTGGAGCCTAAAATCTGATCACACATGAAGACGGAAGGCTGCATGGTACTGTCAGGGTGAATCTAGGGTTGCTGCTACTGTCTCATTGCAGAATTCATTCCGGGCACAGGTCACAACACGGTGATATACAAATCCAACTCTTTACTCATTTTAGTGCTTACTGTTTTGAAGGGATGGTAAACAAAGCAATAAGCAGGGTGTAATTCTTTTATGTCTACTTCAAACACCACATGCATCTGTTTTACGTTAAGTCAGCCTAGGAAAACTTTTTTTCTAAGTTTTTATGTATTCTAAGACAGAAAGATTTTAGAAATGTTCATATGGTATATGGAATAGAACTAGTGACCCTTGTAAATGGCAAGGCACTACATTTGTTAGCAGGATTTAAAAATTGCCCAAAACTCTGGTTTTATTAAATGCAAATACTGTAGGCCTGCATAAATGCATGTAAATATATGAAGACTCAATTTCTGTTAAGACCAGTACATGCCTCTGTTCTGATGTATATATACTTATAATTTCATACATTAAAAAGGGCTTCCAAATAATTTTGGGCAACCTCAGAGCTAAGAATTATATTATCGAGGAAGCAGTTTTCATTTTCCAGTGTTCTGAGGTAGGGTCAGAATTCCCAGGAATTTTGGGCAGTAATCTCACAACACATCGTACAAATATATTATCTCATAGCACAAGTTTTTTTTGCTTTTCTCTCCTTACTTGTATCCTCTCTAACTTATTCTTTACTTATTTCTTCAGCAGGCAGAGCACCATCAGAGGTTTTTGCAGGCAAGGAGGGTTTTGACCAGGTCTTTCAGGCCGTCCTTTTAAGGTTCCTCATATTGCTGGAATATAGGAACAGTGGGCTCTGAAAAGCAAACCATTGCTGGATCATAACACTGTGATGGGCCTGACAGAGAAAGCAAGAGTGGAGCAGATGCAGTAAGGTCTCTGTGGCCTCAAAAAGGCTGACAACTGCTATCACGTGGAAAAATCACATTTGCCGTGCAGGTGCCTTTATGGGCATATGAGAGCTCAAAAAACCATCACTTTTTAAAGGTACACGGATTACCAAGCAATTTATTCCCCTTTGGTAAATTAGAGAGTCGTGTGCAAATCCCGGATAAAGAGATATTTTTCACTGTGAAAAAACTTCCTTTTCACAGGAAAGACTCCTTCCCTTCACTGATCTCTCAGTGACTTTTGTAAAGAGCACAACTAATCAACAAACCTCAAAGAACAGTTCCCAGTACTCTAACACACAATGAAACTGTGACCATCTTCTGAAACACAAAATGAAGCTGGAAACCTTTGAGGGGCTGCACTACACAATGTTTTGTCTTTAAAAATATACGTTTGTGTAGACAACCTACGCTTGCTTCTCAACCGTTCCAGATGAAGAGAATAGGTCGAAAAGGAAACTTTTCTTTAAAACCCCCCAGAATATTTAAAAATCTACACGGTTTATAAGCAATGAAAGGTGCCATGTACCTTCACAATACCCTTGCCTTCATTACACAGAACACCTTCTTGCATATGCTATTAAAATTCAATATATATATTTTTTTTTCTCTATCCAATTCCTCTCCCTTAGAACAGAGGTAACACAATAGAAAAATAGAAAAATAGAGAAATTGCTGGAGTCACTTTCTGACTGAAATAATTTGTCCATTTCTGGATAATTGAGCACTAGAATCATGGTTTTGAACTACAAAAACAGGTGCAAAAATGGTTAAGTCTAGGCTGTAATTTCACCGATTATTTCCTGCACATAAAAAGGCAAGCAACAATTAAAAGGAAGTAATAGAAATTAAGCTTTGAATATTAAAACAAATAGGCCAACTGGTTTTCCTTCAGGCATATAAGTTCAAGGCAGTGGAAGAAATTAACTGGGGGAAGACCAAAACATAAAAGTTAATCATATGGTAAGTAGAAAAAAAAAAAGCTTAATTGAACTTGCCACTCATCCTGCATAATACACATGTAAAAAAAGACTTAAGGACCAATACCACGTTTAGTACATTGTTGTTCATTTAGCTATTGTTGTAAAAATGATTGTTTGTTCTCTTTCAGCCCCCCATTCTTCAGGATTCAGTTAATATGCCAAGAAACCACAGAAACAGCAATTCCAGTTGCAACTGGTAAGTCAAAGAGATCTTTAAAACCAAAAAAAAAAAGGGTATGCAAAAATTACAATGTATGTGCTTTAACATAGAAAAATGCATGCAAATATTTTTGCTGCTATACTACTTCTGGCAATTGCAGAACAGTCACATTCCTCTGCCCGTGTGCATCACACAGAATAAAGAATTGCAAAGGCTCATAGCACAGAATGGGCTGCACCAGAGCTGCTCTCGTTCAAGGAGTTTTCCCTGTTTTACCAACGTGGGGATAAAGACAGAGAAGTGGAAGTCAATAATTTTTGCATCATTATTAAAAGAAATGGCACTTTCAGATCACACATTCCCCCTAGAGAAAAACCATGATGCAACAGACACACATGATCAAAACAGTGTATTTCCAAAACACAACAGAACGATAGCCACGGTTTGATGGGCATTCCATCCACTTTGAGAGGAGCTGGAAAATCGAAACCTATTCAGTTAAACCAGTTTCTTTCTGTAATATTCACCATCCTCTAGAAAAGAGTTACACAGTTTAAAACCCAAATGCACCTTAAAGAACACACTAATCACTGGCCACTCAGTAGCCTGTGGTAATTAAGCGAATCAAGATCTTCCCCCGGAGTTTTGGAATCAGCTCCTTACTTAGCTGCTACATTGTCAACAGCTGGCCTGAATTACTGGGAACATTTGGCTAACTGGATAATAAGGAGTACAGCCTGTGGTTGGTCCAAATTCTACTTCACTGATCTGTTTCAATATATTGTAAAAAAAAAAATCTCATTAGAGCCCCCTTTTCTTTTTTTTTTTTTTTTTAAAGGAATAACAACCTTACTGGGTTTGCAATTCTTTTCCCCTGTTATGCACAAACACTGTAACTGTATAACTCTCAGATGTTGCATGGGCTGGTGTAACCAAAGCCCCAGTTCCCTGTAATTTAATAATGCTTTTTTGCACCACTGATTTATCCTCATCCGTATCACATCTCGGCTGCCGTGGCAAAGGCTTGCTGCTCTGAATATATTTTTCTACTTGCCTGCAATTCATAAGCACAGATCACAGTAACAAAACACCCAAACTCTGTTCCCATCTATCTTACTGAAGAGAAAATATTCGTGAGACCAAGCTTTCCCCAAGCCACAGCTTTATTACAAGGTAAAGTCAAATTATCTCATTCCAGACCCATGCAACCAAATGCCACTCAATGTGACTTTATTACATTATTTGCTTTGTGCCCATGCAGTTATCAAATTCTCTCCAGCAAATCCACATAAAAACCCAGTTCTAGTGGAGTAACATGCTCAAACCAGTTTTGGGCATGGGTTTCTAGAGGGTCCAGCTTCCAGATGCATCTTTACCACAGCAAGGTGTGGTGAGTGGGTACATTTACTAGGTGGCCCTTCTCCTTTTCCTTTCAACAGGTAACAGGGAATCTAAAGAAAACATCTCAGATTACACTCCCTGGAGAACTGCTCAAAGCAAGAACAAGCCTGATATAAAGCAATTACTGTATTATTGCCAGGCATTAACAAAATCCCCAAGTATTCAGGTAAATTCTGCATGCGTGTTACGCTGTCAGGGCACTCAGTTACAGCTGTCCTTGAAAAACATTGGATTATCCACTGCATTTCCTTCCAAAAACAAACATTTAAAGTGCTGGCATTTTTCTCCTCTTTGATAAAACAGTACTGTAACTTTTGAGGTAGCAGAGGATTAGTCCAATGTAATATCATGGCTAAAGCTGAAACCAAACAAAAAAAGCTAAACCAATTTTAATTTTTTTTTTAATCTTTGTTGAGACTATTCTCAGACACCTCATGAATTCTAATAAGCATTGTGTTAGCATCAACATCTGGCAGCTTAGTGGGATGGTAACTCACACTTTTGCTGTAAGCTACCAGATGTTGCTGAAGGGCTTTTTAATTTAGATGGGCTGGTTCCATAAATTTATGTAATGTATTTCAGTAATTCTCACTTGTATTAGGTTGTACTTGATGGAGATAATGAAGAACACAGAGCAGTATTAGAATTCCCACATCATCAGTGTTGCAGTGAGGGCCATCACTTGTGCATCATTCTTTCACAGAGAAAGCAGCCTAAGAGAAGGTCAAGCCAGCAGGATAAATGTGGCTACTTCCAGGATTTCAATCATGCCAGTCATAAGTAAATCACCTTCTGAAAGGTAGTTAATTCTTGCTGTAGAGACTAGAATTTATTATCACACAATTGTGGCAGGCAAAAATTATCAATAGCTTTCAGATTCTTCCAGTCTTTTATACCCACACACTGCTACAGTGATTTCCAGCAGAATTTGCACTTTGACAATACATAATAATGCAGAATGTTGTGGGAACAGGGGAGAGAAGAGAAGAATGCATACTTTTTAAAGTACCTTTTCTAAGTAGTGTGCTTTATAACTTAAAAAACCCAGAAGAAAGCATTGCTGATGGGCAGCTTTTTCAAAAAATAAGCTCTTACTTAGAAAAGCTGGTGAATGAACAGAAATTCTACATAGAATGGATAATTTAGGTCTTTAAGACTCAGGAATTTCCCTCGGATCCACACAAACACTGACTCTACAGATCACAGAGCAATGCAATGGGCAACTTTTGTGCTTTGGGAATCCCTGACAACAAATGCCCAACTGCAAGGCTGAAAACTGCCATTACACTCCTTAAAAATTACATAATAAAAGAGAAAAATGGGTACAAAAATAGTTTTGCTATGACACTTCCTAACTGCTCACAACAAAAACTGGGCACCAGCAGCAGAAGAGAACCTGAATGCCCCTGCATCTCCCTATCCTATCACAGACAACCCTGACCTCAGCAAGGTCCAACTGGAGACAGGGAAACAAGAGGAAAACTGTCAGCAATGTTTGGTGAGGAATCATCACAGAGGATTTTTTAAACTCTCGGTCTAAAGGAAAAGCAAGAAGGCAGCATCTCAAGAAAAGGATGAATGCAGTTCGTGTTCTTTGAAGGAGATAAAATGACACAAAAGCAGGAAATGCCGTCCTTCCCTTATCCTGAGGACTTAATGAAAGGTCAAGTATAGCCATCAATCAAGATAAGGAAGAGGCAACCAAAGAAATGTCCTTCTCTGAGGGGAAACAAGTATGTATCAGATAGCACTTTTACTCTGATGCATTGCTCTCTCTATGTGAGAGAAAAGAGAACACAGTTTCGTGCCAGTGTTAACAAAAAAAAAAAGAGAAAATTAAGCACTGGAGATGGAAAAAAGGCAAGCAAAAGCCTATTAAGCCAAAGGCCAGCAGCCAAGGAAAAACTTGCTTCCAATATTTGTGAGGAGTGCAGCAGAATTCTATTCCTCCCCACTCCTGCAGCTGGGCACGCGGCTTAGGAGACATCTCCTGGGGGCAGCCACCCTCACCAGTTTGTTACTGATAAGCTGCAGGCTCATTACATGCACTTTAGATTTCTGCTTTAAAGCTTGCTGCTTTTCTGAAAGAGAATAACCCATTTTTAGTTATGCTTGACCTCACACTCACAAAATTAATTTACGGTATTCCCCGGTGAGTTATGCTTATGCTGTCATTTTTTGGGGATGAAAAAATCAGATTGTGTGGAATTTCGTCTGTAGTAGATAAAAATCAAAATTAAATATAAATATTTCCTGGAAACAAGCCTTATGTGACTACCTTTTATTGGCATTTCTCAGCTGACACAATTTCTATTTCTTGGGTCAGTTTTTAATCACGGAATTGTTTCAAGATCACTCTTTGGAGAAGAATAACAAGTTTACCAGCTCTCGAGGTAGAAAGGCCTCCTCCTGACGAGCCACAAGCAGACAGACAGTCTCACCCTGCTTTGTGCTCCTCAGCATAGCCACGAGCTCTTCCTGCGTCCTGCCCGTGATGTCCCGTCCATTCACCTGCCAGCCACAGAACAGAGGATGTCACATCTCCCAGTGTCACTGCCTTTTAGCAGGTTTATTAGGCTCCCCTCCCCTAACACAGTGACTGAGAGCAAAGAAGAATCAGCAACAGCTCCCAGCTGTCTCCCCCTCTGGCCCTGCACAAATTCCTTAACCTTTCTCCTCCTCATTTCCACCATCTGGTAAAGCAGCTCTGTAGTACTCACCCACCTTGCAGGGGGTTTGTGAGGCTTAATTAGTTTGTAAAGCACTTTGAAGATGAAAAGTGCAGAAACAAGACCTTAGTATTAAAACTGTTTACCTTAAGAGCTTTTTGAGGTTAGTCAGTAGAAATAACCCTTTAGATAATAAGACTGCAAGTCACAAGACATCTGAAAATTTTCAACAGACCAATTTGAGCAAAATTGCCTTAAAAGGAGCACTTTATCAGCTTGATATTAACTGGAGATTTTTGGATGTGGCTGAAGAGGCAAGACACACTTTGGTCCTCATTTATCTGCACATTTATCTGCTTTAAAAACCAAGATCTCACCAGGTTCCCGTTGCTCAAACACCTCATGGACCCTTGTGAAAAGAAACATTTTTTCACTCCACGGTGTAAAACACTTGTTGACAAACAAGTGACACAGAAGCTGTGAGAGAGACTTTTTTTTTTAAACCAAGGGCAGGAATTGTAGTTCCATACATCAGTAATATGTATGAGGAAATAAAAGATTTATGACAAAGCCAGCGATCACTTTAAGCAATGCAAATACAACGGATGTTTATCCTAACCTCCAGGATTCTGTCTCCTGACTGCAAACGACCATCTTTTACTGCTGCACCTTTTGGTAAAATATTCTTCACAAAGATTGGACCAGGACCGTGCACTGAAGAGTCTCTGGTGACCACGGTGAAACCAAGCCCTTCTGGACCTAGAATTCAGACAAAGAACTCACAACACAAATTTCAACATGGAAACGATGACCATTAACAGTAAGCAAACCAGGTCAGCAAGGTATCCCAGAGACTCATTCATGTTCATTCTTAAAAAAAGAAAGCAATCAAAAACCTGTAAACACGAGCCAGTTTTCTGCCTGGTCTAGAGAAGAAATCTAGTGATGTCCAAACACATACCCAAAGCCTCTTAAAACAGCTACAGATGGAAATACTTGGGGAAGCACATAACAATAAAAAGCAAGAAAGAACTGCCTTTTTAAAGCATTTACCTTCTCTTTATGTCATTTCAATATTAGCCTTCACTTTAATGTCAATTGTTTTTCGTAGAATCAGAGCAAGTGGAATTGTTTATTTATGAGCACAAATATAATTTAGCAGGTTTTACTGAAACTTGGTAAATGGGGAAAATATCACATGATTTGAATGCAAAACTTGATGATGTGCTGTTCAGAAAGGACAGAGTGGTTATTTCTAAGCTTCTATTATTGAAGCTGTTTGCTGCTTGGAAATAAACAATCTCAAGTGTTAACAGATATGTTGTAACAAATAATTAAGGAGTAAAATAAATGTTAACAGGTATTGCTTATTAGCCACTAAAATCACTATAGCAGGGAATAGCAGGGTCTATAAAAACCTTTTTATATTGAGTGATATTACTACCCATGTGATAGTTTTCAAAGATATCATCATGTCAGTATCATATTGCTATAATTTCTAAAAATATAAGTGTTTCAAAATCAAAAGCATTAGATCTAGAATGGGGAAATTCTTAAGTAGGTTTTATTAACACAAAGCTGAAGAGTTCAGAAGCAAAAATGAGTGATTTAAGTAAAGAAACAACAAAAATTAAGAAACGAGAGCTTGATTACATTCATTATGTGTTATGAGAATAAAGTTACAGATAGTTTTCAAAAGGGGCACTTCTTGGACCAGATTTAACTCTCAGCCAAATCAGAGACACAAATCAAATAGAAAATACAAATGCTAACTAGAAATTGCTTAAGCACATTTTACTACGTGTTCCTAAACCTGTTATTCCATTCAAAGATAGACAGTTGCATGGTACAGCAATTAAAGAAATACACATAAATTTGGCCTTGTGACGGCTGAATAAATATGACAGCAAAAAAAAAAATGTTTGAAGAAAATAAAAAAGGGAAAGACAGGTAAAACTGTGGTCAAGCTCTGGGAAAACACAAAACAGCAGAGTAGATTTTTAAACATATCTTTGAAAGAATGTCATAACAGCGTTGTGGTCAATCAAAAGGTTGAAGAAAATAATAAAGGTCACCAGCTAACAGTTCAAACTTTTATTCTATACTTGTGAAAAGACTGAACTACCTCTTAAAATCACTTGTTGCTAATGGAATTGCTTCCACAGCCAGTAACAGAGATGTCCTAATCAGTAAATCTGGATAACACACATCCAAAGTTTATGAAAAGCCCACTGCAGATAACATTACTGTTCACATTCCTGTATCTTTTGAAAGTTTTGGAACTTTGAAATGGTAAACAACTTGCTTGTATTTTCAATGTCACTCGTTAAACTAAAAGTTAAGGTATGACTATAGAGAACATGATGCTGAATTACTCATACCATCCCCAAAGACTTACCCTTTTTCAGGTCTATCTTTATTTTCTTTGCATTTCTCCTATTGCCAAAGCCCATAAGTGGAGACAGTGAGGGAGAAGAAGGCTTTCTACCCAGACGGGGCAGGCTGGGGCTCTTAGCTTGTTGCAGTGTTCCCTGTACACCTGACTCCAAGCTTGCTCCAGAAATATTAATTGTTTTCACAGCAGGTTTTGGATGAAGGGGAGGTGGAATTTTTGTTTTTGTAACTCCTTCTTCGTTATTGAGAATAAAAAGAGGCGCAATAGCAGACTTCTCATACTGTTCTCGGTTATATGGAGGAAGAACTTCCAAGAGGACACTTGGAAATTTCATTGCCTGACGGAAGATGTCCTGAGCCCTTTAAAATAAAGGTATGAAAATTAGCATGACAAACTAGAAAATCTGGACAAAATTTGAAGTTGTTTACAGAGAATAAGATGAAAATTTACCTGATGTTCACATCTACAGTGTCCCTTTTTTAGAAAAGTACACATGAAATAACATTTCAAACTACAGCATTTCCTTATATTTCAAGTAGGAGCAGCATATCTGTCAGAATTACTAAGCTGCTAGGACAACATACCTGCCAGAATAAATTAATGAACATATTTCTTCATGCAGAGCATCAGAAAGAGAAGTTCTGATGGCAAAGGCTCATCAAGAGACTGCTGAAGTTACAGCTTGCTGCTTTTTTCAAGTGATTTTCTGGTATGTATTCTCTTGTTGGCATAGAGGCACACTGAGCACACTCATCACCAATTGTTCTGGTGAATACATCTACTCCAAGCAAGCTCAACTCTCTATTTTTTTCCAAATCCAGTCTAATTGCTCCTCAGATTCCATTGTAATCCCTAATGCAACTGCTGGCTGATTCCACAACAATTAAATAGGATGAGGGTACAGGATACATAGACATTAGAAATAAAACTCGTGATCAAAACAGTGCAATTATTTGTGTTTCTACATATATGGATACATAAACAGGTCGATATTAGTAACATCTTTCAAGCAGCAACCTTTTGCTAAATGGATATGCAAATTTCACACAATCAGTGCTTTTACAGATGTGCTCAAATGCAACACCACAAAGTGTGTTAGAGCATTTAAGGGGACTACTCCCCTTGATGGTGACAGGGCAACGGAGAATGGTTCTAAGCTAAAAGAGAAAGATTTAGGCCAGACATTAAGGAGAAATTCTTTACTCAGAGGGTAGTGAGGTACTTCAATAAGTTGCCCAGAGAAGCTGTGGATGCCCCATTCTTGGCAACGTTCAAGGCCAGGCTGGATGGGGCTCTGAACAGCCTGATCTAGTGGGTGACATCCCTGTCCATGCTTGTGGGGTCGGAACAAGATGATCTTTCAGGTCCCTTCCAACCCAAACCATTCTAAGATTCTGTGAACTGATACCATGGTAATGATACCACGCCCAGATTTCCGTGCTTTGTAAGGCAATTAAGACAAGTTGGCCAAAAGAACGGCTCATAAAGCCTTCCCTGGCTTTTGAACAACCTGTAGATTTGGTCGATCAAGCAATGTTACAAATCTTGGATTCTAAAGGAACAAAGGAGACTTCCCCCTTTCTAGGCTTTCCTCTCCTACCTTCTGTGGCAGTGGACTGATTTTCTTCCATACTGCAGAAGACCACTTGAGTACAAACAGAAGTAGCTGAAGTGCATTTTGAGAAGAAAAACTGACAACTTCTGCTCAGCTGAATTGGGGCAAGAGGGGAAGTAAGGGCTACATTAAATTTTAAATAAATCATGGAGTCCTTCTAAGAACATTGTACTTATCTCCTACCCTTCTGTGGTGCACTTGTCGGTCTGAGTCAGTATTTTGCCAATGTCTTGGCTTTGGATTTACACTCAGTTATGTAAAAGGAATCAATGTTGAAAGTGCTTCTGAACTAAAGTATATTTTTAAACACTGACACAGGAAGGAAGCCACTCCAAATATAAATGTCTTGAAAACACACTGACTGCTTTCCCAGATGAACAGAGCTGCACAGTACGTCCACCTCGCAGCTGTAGGTGGTGGAAAGGAGAGGCTGTTTTCAGAGGGTTTTCTGTAGCATAAAGACATTAAAGTCAGGAGTCAGGACCAATGAATACTGCTGTGGGAAAGAACCATCCTTGCCACACTGAGTGTATGAGCATCTAGAGTCAGAATAGCACCATCGACAGGCAATGCTGCCAGAGAGAAAGCTCAAACCTGGAAAAGAAAAGTAGCAGGGAGAATGTTGTAGGAAGGCATTCTTCTAGCATCATCCTCAAGGGTTCTGTTCCAGAGCTGTAACAGACTGTGCCCCAGTGTGTCTGCTGAGGTTAGAGGATATCTGTTCACCTACAGCCTGTCAAACTTCTCAAGGACAGACCTTACCCTGATAGCAGAAACCATGGCATACTTCCAGCATAAAGGATGTAAAATTTTAACTGTGTTTCTTTCACACCCCATCTTCATCACTGCAAGTAGCCACTTGGTCATATGTTACAAGGTAATTAAATTAACTCAGTTTCAAAATGTTAATATTTAAAATGTATGCAAGAGTAAACCTAAGATCTCCTTCAAACAAAAATTAGTGGAAATCACTCAAGACATCCTATGGGAATGTCTAAATGCAGTCTTCAGGGGCAAAATAACTGGCTGCACTTCAAAGGGAAAAATAATGAATGGAGAAATTTATATTTCTTGAGACCTCAAGTGCATACTTTAAAGAAATAAGGGAGTCAGTTAAAAGAGGTGCTAGAAACTCTGCAGCACAACAGAATGTAATTGAATAGATTAGCAGCAAATGAAAATGCAGACCAACAGTCCCGATTTACAGCTATTATAAACATGGGAATACAGAAAGTAGGCTGCTGCTGTTACAGCTGCAGAAGAAGCAATTGTCAGGAGCAATTCTAGAAAGTCTTTGCTGAAATTAGAAAGAGACAGCATGTAACAGTCTCTTCTAAGTGTTAAAACAGCTTTTACAAGGGTTATGAAGAAATGTCAGTTTGAAACTAGCCAACAGATTTTCCTCTCGAAGGAGAATCTGATTGCTCTTTCTGGGTCAACAGTCATTGGAACAATACTTTGTTGTATCTTTTACAATTAGTGGATTTCTGTAACTTGGACTTCTGTCAGGTTAGTACAGTTATGTCATGCCAGACAAAAACCAAAAGGCATGTTCACGGAGATTAGTTTCAACCTGGAAAGAGTCTTTCTTTAGCCATTCTCCACAGGCAGGGAAGAGATGATGTAGGTGGCTATTTTGGAAAACAATTCAGCAGAGCAACATAAGACTTGGGAATAGGTTAGAGCTCATCCAAAATGTTCCCTCCTCAGTCCCCAAATAGACACTGAGCACACAATTCCTGTCTTTTTCTCCTTAGATCCAACACCACTGCAACCACACTACTTGGTTTTGTAGCATAAGTAAACTTAGACCAACAAAATTAGGCTTTGCTCTGAATCACCTTTAAGTGACTTTTCTCTCTCCCAATGACAGAGAGTCTAACAAGGCTGATGTCTCTAAGCTAATAAATAATCCTTCCAATTCCAAAAACTTTACATGAGCTTTTGGAAAATACGTGTCCCGCATGTTGAAGGAAAGCCTGACAGAGAACTAGGAAATTTCCTGAAGTATTTCAACCCGCCCCAAAATCTAGTAACCATACAGAAAAACACGCAGGGTCCTCCATTCCACAAACACATCGTGGGCTGGAAGCCTTTGGAGATCTAGTTACATTCAGAAGAAAACACGGAGGAGACAACACATTGTAAAGAAAGGATCAGATAACGATTTTTAAAAGAGAGGTTTTGACTCAAGCAAAACCTTATTTGCAAAATGTCATGACAAAACTGCACAACGGGCAACGAATGTTTTAATAAGACACTGACAATTATGTTCTGCTAAAATGGGTATCTTATTTAGGAATTTCCATGGATGGAAGAGAATGGCACACACTATAACACAGTAGAGTGCTTTTACACCAAATCTGCAGAAAGCTGTAACTGAAAAGCTATCAGGAGGGAAAAAAAACAGTCTCAGCAACAAGAATACCTATGCTACAGAACTACACTGGTTTAATGAAAGCCTATTTTGCAAATATTTATTTCTAACTGTGAAGTTATATATTTGATTTTAGTCTAGAAGCAGTGAACATTTGGCTTACTGTTTAGAAAGTTAAGCCTCGACTCCCTTGACATCTCAATAGGTTTTTGTTATATTATAAACAATCATTCAGTTGTCTAAACATATGGATTAAAAGCAAAAACAAATTTCTTTTTAATTACTACAGCAAATATCTGTGAAATTTGAGAGGCTATTCTTTTGTGCAACAATGCCACATTCGTAGATTCAATGCCAGATTTATAGATGATCAAAACAACCTGTTAGTTAAAAAATACTTGAGATAGATAATAAATGTCGGCAGACTTTTAATAAAAGTCACAAGAAGTGAGACTCTCCATTTAGCTCAAGCAATCACAGTTTTGCAGTAGACACTTTTTAAAAAAATTAATACTCAAAAAGCTGCATCACAATAAAAAAATCTTATTTCATTTGCAAAAGAACATTAGACACCATGATGTGATGCTGACTCATTCTGAAAGTCTTATGAAAAAAATATTACAAAGATAACATAGTAAAAGTAACAGAAGAACTAGAAAGGGAAGATAGCAGTTAAAAACTTCATGCTATTAAATTAAGTAAGCAGGGTAAGTTCACTGAAACTCCTCAAATTTTACTTTATTTGGAGGTTTCAGAAAGAAAATTACTGGTATGGTTTCTGTCCCATACCAGTTTTATAGAGAATTTTTCTGAAATAAGTTTTAATCCCTTTACAAATCCCTTAAACACAGCACTGTATAAAATCCTGGCTAGTTAAAAGTATTAATAAACCAGCACTTACTGTGCAAAGGTTTTATCTGTAAGGTCCACATGGTTTATCTTCACAATGCATTCATTTTCATGGAAAAGACCATCACGCCTGGATCTGCTGTTTTCTTCAATACCACGGATGAAGAGCCCCAGCATCCTCAAAAGGCAAAACATAGGTGAAAAATATCCTTATTGTGCTGATGTGAATTTACAGCAACTAAAACCAGATATTAATGATGCTAATATACGATAGTGTACATGGTATTAATAAATGATAGCATAGACTGCCTCTCATCTATGAAGTGCTTAACCTAAAGAAAGGTTTCAGCTGACTTATGAATAAAAAAGGAGGGGATTCCAAAAAATACCACAAAAAATTGCTGCACACTAATGCTTTACCAGTTGCTAGAGCTTGGGGAGCATTAAGTCCTCTAGGTCATACTTGGAGAAAAAGGAAAACACCTAGATCCCTCTCCAGTTAAAAATGTCAGTGTAGCTTATGCAATATTTTTCTGCCACTGCTCCAAAGATCAAAAGTAATTTTCTACCTTGACTGTAATAAAATAAACAGGGATTAGAACGAGACAAAAAAATAACTGACTTTTCTACTTCGGAAAACATCTCTGAAACTTTTCAGTTGCCAAAGCCCCTTGCTTTGATACAAGAGAGCAATGCTGCTCATTCATGCAGCAGGACAGCAGCAGAACGTCAACACCCAAGCTGTCAACAAGATGAGTGAAAATGGAGGAGCAGCACACAACAATGCAATAAGTGAGCCAGTGTGGGTGGTGCCAATTCCCAGTGTTGATAACTCTGCTGGGAGCACTAGGCTAATCCTGACCTACCTGTTATTTCAAACTGTAATTCAACAGAGCTATATCCAATGATACCACTACGGCCTCCAGGAAATCCTAACAACCGCGTGTTTATGAAGAACTTTTATAATCAATCTTTGTCCACTAAATTTCCATACCACTTCAGCATCAATGATGGTCATCAAAGATGACCTTTAGAGACCATTTTCTATTGGTTATACTCCATAAAATATTAATGTGCAATTTTCAACGTGCCAGCACTCCAATCACAAAACAGAAGTCCTGTATTTTTGTCTCAGATTCATGACTGCCCCTGGTATTTAAGTCCATTCAACAGTGTGCCATTAACTATTTCAAGTGACACTATATTCACTGAGCATCTGATTTTAGATTTACTGTCCAAGAACATTAAAATATTTGTACTTCTGTCCTATCAATTACTAAGGGAAAAATCGGTTCCTACTGAATATTAGCTCTTTGAAGTATCTAACAGAAAAAAGTGATTTAATAGCACAAAGGTTCTCTTGTAAGAAGCGCTATCCTTCCCTAAAGGATTAAAAAGGGCAGTGGTGGTGAGGGGCCACAGTCTTTTTGGTGACATCCAACCAGTGGCAATCAAAAACTTTAACCCTTAGAACTAATTAAATACAACTACGTTAAAATGCAAACCAGCAGAAGTACAGAAATTACAAATTAAGTTGGTTTCTCACTAATCCTGCATGCTTAGACACTGCATTCATATAATGCAAGAGGATTGCCTACTTGTCTGAAACTCGTGTGTGCTGCACTGCTCCCATGGCCTGAGTTACAGACTGAGGCAGCTTGAATTCATTTCTCCATTACTTTTTCTCCACAGCCTAAATTTTAGCATTTTAATGAACTATTAAATTTTAATTTCCTGTTTTTAATGATATTTAAGTCTAAAAGCAAGATGGGGAATTGTTTCTATTACTTTTGTAGTTCCTATATAAACGAAGATTTCGTAAATTAATGTGATGTTTTAATGACCTGTAGAAAAACTTTGGCCTGCAGCAGCACCAGGCTAAAGCCAGCATTACCTTATTAGAAGATAACTTTATAACTGAAATAACAGACCCAGTTAGTCACGGCCAGCATGTCCTCATATATTCTATCATATCACCAAAAGAAATAAAAGATGCTCCTCTGCACTCTCTCATGTTATGATGAGTTACAATTTATATTCTTAGGCTAGATTAAAAAAAAATCAGTCAAGCCTTTAAGTCAGTCCAGTGCTTTAACAAAGGTATCAGTACAGTTCTGCCAAGGGTCATTAAAATAGAAAGACAACTACCTAAACAACCAGCACTTCATCTGTCAATGACCCCTCTACTCCAGCAGATCCCCAAAAGTATTTGTAAACAAGGACATATTAACATGAACACAATGTAGACCCAGGAACACTTCTTCTTGCAGGTCTTTAAAAGCTGTACTCAACACAGTGATACTTCAGTACAAAACTGCATTTCGATCACAATTACTGATTTTAATAGCTTGCAATTTCACCAAAATTGTTTTACTGAAAGATCTTGAAATCCAGTGTGTGCACTACAACGTTTATAGCACGCCTCTATCAAAGAGCCCCTGTCTGCATTTCAGAATGGGTAACAAACACAAGTGCCTTTCTCAAGACAAACAGGCAGCCCACAAAGCCAAGGACACAACTCCCATCTCTGCTGCCATCAAAGATCAACTTTCTTCTTGAGACAGCGATGTCATTTTTACAGGCAGCAGATGGACTTCTATTTTCCCTTTTGGTAAATAAAACCATCTGAATTCATTTGGGTCCACTTACAAATTCAGATATTGTCAATAAAACAGACCATTACACGGTAATTCAATCCTTCACATTCTCTGTCCTACATGAAAGCTGACGAGTAAAGAGACATTTAAGAATTAGACAATTTTTGCTTCTGCAATAATTGGCTCTGTGTAACAGGCAGCCATTTTACTATAAAGTAGTGTCATGTATGGCTCTGGCAATTTCCCATCTCTTATTCACGGCTGCCAGTGTCAAATTAACTCTCTGGCTAAGCCTCTGTATGTCAAATTTCAGCCTAGATTTTTTTTTTTTTTTTTTAACACATCCAAGTTACATAGCTTGGAAAACAGCTATAATGAAAATGCTGACACAGTCTTAACTACAGCACATCAATATGAGCGTGCTGCTATAATAGGCTTTTGTGATCTCAATGGACTTTGTTAAATCATTTATAATTAAAGTAATTGTATTGTGACAAAGAAAGGTTCATGGTATGGAGCACATTTTATAAATGCTATGCAATCAAATCTGAGAGATGGCTTGAAAAATATGAGGTATGAGCAGGCAAGCAATATTTTTGACTCTTCTTGTCTGGTATGTCACTAAGGAAGAGCCTATGCAGATACATACAATTGGGAAAACCCAAACAAAACAACAAACAAAGCACAACAAAACCAACCCCAAACCACCCCAAACTACTGAGTCCGGTTTACCATTCACAGAATAAAACCAGGGACAGTTAAAAGGGCATATATGAACCCAGATGTTAGTGTTGACTGAAAACAACTGGACATGGCACTTTGTGTCATGGTCTGCTTGACGAGATGGAGATCTGACAAAGCTTGGACTCAAGGATCTCAGAGGTCTTTTCCAACCTAAATGATCCTCTGGTTGCCTTATATAGAACTTGGACCAGTAAATATTTTGGTAAGGGAAGACAGTGTCATAGACCAAATTTTGTTTTCCTTTTGGTAAATAGTAGGTATTTTAAGATAAACACAACTGAAATTCTTTCATTAATATACTTCTTGAGGAACACAGAAAATATCTTACCTTCCACTCAAGGATGAAAAAAAGGGCACTACATGTATTCCCAAGGGTCCACCTTCCCCAGAAATCTCCACTGTTTTTGTCATTTCACTAAAAAAAGAGCACAGGGAAACACATCTCATAAGCTTATTGAGAGAATTCTCCATTGAAAACAAATTAAAAACAAATTCCTGATTGATTAGATAGCAGAAAAGATAGAAAGAAAATCTGACTCAGAGCTCACTAATATATGAAAATAACATGAAATGAAATTCTTTAATTGTTTTAAATTAGCATTTGTGTTTTTCAAAAGGGAAAGAAATCAAATACTAGACATTTTCCTAAGTTAACCTTCAAGTAAATTAATTAGAATATTAAAGAATAAGCTTTTAAGCGAGGAGAGACTTCATCATCTAGAAAAGAATGGGGGGAGGTTACTTTACATGTTCTTAATTTAAGCTCCATGTTGAGTCGCTTCAATTTTCCCACGTGGCCACATTATAAACATGAAGATCACATAGAAAGGACACTGAGATTTTTAAGTCCAATCATATTTAAATACACTGACTTCCTCCCTCAGCTGCATACAACCTCTCTGACAAACAAAGAGCAAAACAAATCGTGACCAGTAGTGCAACTCAGCTCATTTTATCAGGAAATTTCCTTCCTCAAACACTATTATTAAAACCCTCTATATTATCTCTGCCAGACTCACGCTGTTTCATGGCATGTGCTGTTTCACTTCCTATTGACTGTTTTACACTGCCAGCCTTGCAGTGACCTTAACTCTGTTCTGGGTGACCATGACTTGAAAAGGAAGGTACTTGAACTGGCTAGAACCTTAAAAAAATAGTGTTTCAGCAGACCTTGTTCCTTCTTTCCATGATAGTGTCCATCTTCCAAAATACCCTCTCCCCTCCCGTGGTCCTGAACAGCCCCAGCAGTCAGAGCAGTGGCCAGCAGACAGCTCCTGGGCACACCCATGCAGAACACCCTGCTTGGGAGCTGGGTGTGCATGCCAACCCTCCAGTGTGGACAGAACACAGAAAACTGAACCAAATGGCCACTTCAGATCCTGCCCTGAGTTACAGACTCACTCTGACTGATCAAGGGCAGGCTGTCAGTGACAAAGACACTTCTGATCCTTCCCTGTGCACCACATCTAGAGAGCACACATGTGCTAGATAAGATGACCAAACCAATTCTTTCCTACCACCCTGCCCTCCTCCTCTCAGATGATTTTTCCCTAGTACCACAACTTCCTCTTGTACCAGCTGACTGATTCTGCTGACCCACAGTCATTTGATTTGATGCAAGAATCAGTAAAAATGCATCAAAAACCCATCAGGAATCTGTGCTCACCCTCGAAGGGGCAGCACAGTTACACCACATCAGGTACAGCACGAACCCTCATGGCACAGCTGAGCCCTCTCACAAGGAGCACAATTACTGCAAACGACCTTAGACAAAATCTGCCATTGCTCCCTAATAACACAGGAATATTTTTTGTTATTATGAACCTTTATCTGGTTGCACAATGATTAATGAGAAGCAGCTTGCCCTAAATACAATAATTCCTAGTTTGATTGGCTAAATATAGAATAAGACTGGAAAATAAGTTCATAATTTTTTTTTTTTTTTTAATTAGGGGAGAGAGTTAGTTTTGGGGAGCTTATTTTTTTGTAAACCACTCTCCCAGAAACGCTGGCACCGTAATGAATTTATGTTCTCCAGCTATTAAATGGAAAGACCCTGAACAAGAAGCCACCACTGATCCCAATGTAACAGATTTCCATGTTACTGTATTTATAACACAGACACCGCCACCAGGCATTTGTGGATTTTTCCTTCCTGTATTCCCCTTCATTAATCAAATGGGGAAATCCTGACAAAACCTCCCTGTAAGAATTTTTAAATACCTTTTTTTTTTTTTTCTGGTGAAGCTGGTTAGAAAAGCTGATCAGGGTGGTTACCAAAAACCTCAACAATGCATGCATAGGAAATTAACTCCTCTTTCAGTTCCATCTTCTACTTCCTCCAATTCTCTTAACACACAAAGAAAGATAATTAAAGGGCTACCTTTATTGTCTTTTGAACTTCTACAAAATCAAAATGCATAAGTAAATTAAGCAGCCAAGCCCTTTGGATACAGAAAATAATCAAAAGTAGTGAATGGGTTTTCACTTGTACAGGGAAAATTTAAGTAAGTTATAGCTGTCCCCAAATAACCCTGTGTGCTCTAGGGAGGAGCTGGCTTCTTAAGCAACTGTAAAACAGAGCAGCAATTTTTTTGAGGCCTATCATGACAGACAGGTGAGCTGTCATATTAAATCAATGCATTTACAGTTAGAAGTAGGCTGAAAGCCAAGGAAAACATACAAACTTATTTTTAAACTGAACATGACATCTACACACTAAGAAAAATAGGCTTTGTGAAAATGAATAGACCAAATAGAATTTGGTACATCCTAAAATTTATGGATGTTCTAGAGCACTGAATGCTCCGAATAAGAGCACACTCTGTATACATGGATTAAGAACTTTGGAATTATAATTTTAATCAAAAATCCATGACTCTAAATAGACTTCTTCTCCTCCTCAAAAAAATGGGACTCTCAGTCACATCCGAGAAGAAAACAGCCTTTCATACCAATTTTCATGGATCTTTGAGGCCATGTTATTTTTATATTATACCTATGAAAGCATGACAGTTACAAAAATTTAAAACCCAGAACATCTGGGATTTGATTTGTTTGGGGTTTTTTAAAATTTTATTTAAGAACCTCAAAGATTAGAGACTCAGACACATTTGGTACCATTCACTTGTTCTGTCCCTCTTTGGGCAGCTTTAATCTGCCCACGAGGCCAGCTGAACTCAGCATTTTACTATTCATGCTGGCTTACAGTTTATACTGTACTGGAGAAAGTATTCAGGAACAGAGCATGGCTGAGTGAGATCCTAAATAGGATGAGCTCTAAGAATACTAATTACTAAACTCCAAAGGCACATGGGACACACAGGTGCCAGGACTCAGTTTGACACAGCTAGGTTAGTAAAAAAATTAAAGAAAGAAGTAGGAGAAAGCAGCATTACTGTCTAATGCAGGTTGATAGCTGTGACAACAGAGAATGCAATTCATAGATTTATTTGCAATATTCAAGACATTTTAAAAACAAACACCTAAATAGGAAAAAAAAATCCAGAAGTTAGTCACCTACTCGTGACCTACTGCTCTTTGAAATCTCCCCTACAGATCTTAAATGCATTTTGCAGTAAAAGATAACTCAAGTCTGGCCCAACAAGTCAGTATAAAAGATCTGGAGTAAAACTCCCAGCTGGGGATGAGAGGCTGGGAGCATGGGCAGTGCACAATGCACAGAGGGTGCCTCAGCAGGCTGCTCTCTGAGCATCTCCTGCTTGTTCTTCAAGGAGCAGAAACCCTGTCCTTGCTGCACTGGGAACCCAGTCTCTATGGAATACTCAGAGATACATTCTTACAGCAGCCAAAAAGCCTGAACTTTTAAAAAGCCTTCATGTCAGTGAAATCTCTCGGGGGTGCACGGTTCACCCCAACCACAAACACAGCACTCAGGCTTCTTCCAACACATGCTGGCACCTCCCTTCCTCCTGCTGCACTGAAGGTACCTCAGAAGCTGTCATCATTTACTATTTAAATTCTTCTTTGTTTGATGTTATTGATTTCTGACAGATTCTTTACCGTCTATCACATTTGTCAGCAAGGCTTGCCGTCCATTTTATTAAAAATGCTGGGAAGTACTGTTCAGCAGAAATAGAGAAAGCGTACACATGAGTGGTGAGCATGCACAGCATTGGCAACATGGAAAGCAAACTTTAAATGGAGTGCTGCATATTCAGTGGTCATACTTAGTTGTGAATCTATCTGATCCTCAGACCTGCAGTGTCCTTGCTGTGGAATACTATAGCTCCCTCTCCTGAAACCTGGATCAAGAATTAGCAATTTGTGAGTTACATAAAGGGAAAAGATCTGTTAGCTGAAAGGTTCTCTGCAAACTGCCCAAGAACACTGAAGAACCGACCCCAACCACTGAGCACACGTGTGCTTCAAAGGGAACCCTCTCCAGAAATAAATGTTACATGTT